>CAEGAD010095549.1:0-68669 GCA_903067055.1 Poeciliopsis paucimaculata | reverse complement strand
ATATAACATATATCATATAACATATATATATATATATATATATAACATATCAAATGTTAAATAAGTACACACAAATTGCCTGATACACACAGACAATACTGCATTTACGCACAGATCCAGTTACGAGTGCACAAGTATTTTTGAGACTCATGTCAAGCTCCAACAGCTTCAGGTTTGTGCATAAGTGGGGCATTTAAATGCTGTTGGAAAGCTGGGTCATATGACTTTTGCTCAGAGTCTAGTGTTTTCATCTTCTGAAAGTTTGTCCTTCTGCCAAAGTGGCAAAGACGTATTTTGTTGGAAAATGGAATATTTCAGTACTTTTTTTTTATAATACTCCAAAATTGTTTATAGACATATTGTGCATTTTAGAGCGGTACAGGTGAGATTACGTGGTCAATAAAATGACCACTAGGTGGCGGAATGGTTCGCTGGCTGAATAAACAGGTAGTCAAACCAAGAAGCAAGACTAAGCGTCTTGTGAACTCGTAACCAGATCTGTGCAATTGTGACCTATGTGAATCTGGTGGCTTTTCTCGGTGTAGCAATGAACGACAGGAGCTCAATCTGGCATCAGTTGCTCTTTAATTCTCCATCTGCATTTCACATAATGGGCATCGAGGTAAGGTCAGTCTCCAGCACAAAACAAGCTCCTCATGGCTCTGAGGTTTACCCATAATAGAGTAATCACAATAAAACAATTGAAAATTGCAGTGATGGTATAGTAGATTTTGTTTACAGTAAAGGAACAACCAGTGAGTGTCCTTTTCAAGAACGTAAAGGCTCTGAAAAATAAAATAAAATGCTATTTTATTTACTGGATGACATTTTTATATTTTAGTTTATACAAACTTGCATCTTGGAACAATGTAGAAATATAAATGAACCATATCTTTATATAAAACTGTTAATATAAAACTCAGCTTTGTTTACCATCTGCTGCAAGACATTTGATAAAACATACCTGCATTTCACATAATGGGTATCGAGGTAAGGTCAGAGGTCAGTCTCCAGCACAAAACAAACTCCTGCAAGGAGGAGCCACAATATTATCGCGTGGGAAATTCCCGCCAGTTTCTCACGAACCTAACATTCCTAAACACACAAAAACGATATAACAGAACTAGCGTGGCCTAAAATAAACATATTTCAATAATATGCAAAAACAAAAACTATAAACATATTTTATAAAATGCATAAATTATATTTCTTTATCACATAGCAGAGAAACGTTACCTCGACAGTGATCTTCATGGCTCTGAGGATTACCCATAATACCTCACTCTTTCTAAGGTGAATGCAATATCATTTTTTACCAGCAGATGGTGCATTTTAGCAGGATTTAACCTGAACCATTTTAACTATGTTACACAATGCATTTTTTGTCTGTTTGTATCAGGTGATTCGTGTGTAGTTATTTAACATTTGTAGGCATAGGAGAAGGTTTAAATTGGTAATTATCAGATTTGTGAGATTGTAGTTAAAAAGTTTGTGTGTAGAAATTTGACGTTTGTAGAAATTGTAATTGTGTGTGCATACTTTTATTTTGTATTCGTATTTTTCTTAATATTTGTGTATGCATTTGATCACTGTCGTGGAAAAAAAAATATTTCCAAGCACTGTTCAGGTAAAATCACTCAATCAGGTTTATTCATGAATTGTGCACAACTCAGAGAGCTCATAAGACAATCAATAATCAAGCAAGTCTGGATGAAAAGCTCTGCTATGCAGAGACTACGCGTAAGTTTGATACCAAAGAAAAAGGATCCAAAGCATGGGAAACAGTCTGGTTCCCATGAAGCTGTGGGAAACAACTTTTGGCCTTATAACCCAAATAGTTTTATCTCATACAGAAACTTAGAATAAACATATAACAATACGATTAGCAGATGTGACCTAATTGTAATTTTTTCCACCACATTTCCCCCCATTCTCCCCTTTTTGATTGTAAATAATATAATATTTAATATTGATTAATATTTGCAAGAACCCCTGGTTACGCACAAATTTTCTTTTTATGGTGTGCAAATCATGTTTCAAAGACACAACTATCTAAAGCAGCGCTTCTCAATTCCTGTCCTCAGGCCCCCCCTGCTCTGCATGTTTTAGATGTACCTCTATTCCAGAACAGCTGATTCAAATGATTGCATGATCATCAAGTGCTACAGAAGCCTGTTAATCACCCACATATTCAATCCAGGTGTGTAGCATAAGGGAAACACCTAAAACATGTAGGGCAGGGGGGCGTGAGGACCGGAATTGAGAAACACTGAACTAAAGTTACACGCAAAGATGCTTACACAGATTACAAATCCAGTGTTACACATGCACAGGTACTTTGAGACTGTTTTCACTGCATAATTGTCCACTCCAGCTTGTTGTCCAGCCACAGACAAAGATATTTATAAAAAATGGCCTCCTCCTCCCCTCCATGATGTTATTCATCCTGGCAGGCGTCCACTCTCATTCTGGTAAGTTTTTCCAGAAGCGCAAAATGCTGAATCATAATAAAAGCACTCGAAAAATCCAGGAATAAAATTCTGTCAATGCCCCTTCCTTTTTCCAGGTGTGAGTTGGTAAAAGTGGAGAATAAATCTACACATAGCAGCAGTGTGTCTGGTATGCTAGCCATGTTAGTTAGCCATGTCTCTTTCAGGTTGAACAATTTGCACTCACAATAAATCAGCTGATAACTCGGCACAGATAACTTATCCATCTCAAATTTGATAATGACTGAGTTGACTTTTCCCTTAATCGTGGAGAGAAATGAAATGAGCACAGCACTGAATAGATGTGAGTAAAGACTCAGGAGTCTGTTTGCTTTCAATATCTCAAAACTGATCGCAAATTATATCAAGTTCAACTTGTACCTTCACAGTGTCTGCTATAACGTCACAATTTAATACATTTGTTTGTGATTTTATGTGACAGACCAACACAAAGCAGTGCAGAGCTTTAGAGTGGAAGAAGTGTTTCATGGTTTTCAAAGATTTTCACAAAAGTTACTTCCATTTGCATTTAGAGTCTTTTAATCACATACTCTTAAACTCATCTGCAATCAATTTTCTTAAAACAGAAAAAAAAAACACAACAAGAAAACAGAAAAAAAACCTATCAAGTATTAGCTCAGAGTACTCTATATAATATTTCTCTTTGGCTTCTTTTCTGAGGATGGGGAAACAAAAAAATATTTTATAATTAAATAATTTTAGTTTTATTAAACACACTTGGATAGCTGCAGTTCAGAGATGATTTTCCAGGATTAATCAACTCTTATTTTCCTGACAGGAATTAGCCTTGACTTGACTGATTTGTGTCAAGTCATGATTAACATTTGACTTGAGTATTTTATCTATTCAACTCTAGCCAAGTGGATATTAACTGCAATTATAGATGTAACTTTTATTATTGTGCAAATGTAGCAACATGTTTCATGTAAGATTTGTATCTTATATGAAAGATAAGATATGCTTCTGTTGCTGTAAGCCATCAGAAGCAGAGGCTAAATGACGTCTATGTCCAGGCCTGAGTTTATGTTTTTTAAAATAATTCTGTTGAAGCATGTCTGAAAAGCAATGTCAGACTTTCATTTGTTCATATTTATACATTTTTTAATTTATTATCACCTTTGTCACATTCAAGTTATTTCTGTGACCATTGTGGGTTTCTGAAAGACACTCCCAGCTTCAAGTTTAGGAACATAAACACATCCCTCCTAAAAGATTGAACATGGTTCAATTTGACGTGTTTACATCCCAAACACACAGTCAGGCAGCGTTAGATGAAATGTCCAGCAAGCCACCTCCACCTAAGCCAACCCGTCCTGATCTGTATGCCTTCATCCTCCTCTACATCTCCTGCTGCTCCTTCCCGCTCTCCACCTCCAGTGTCTTAACTTTCTACCTCTGCTTCCCCGGATCCTTCATCTCCACAAGCACTGGTCTTTTTTAGGATTCTAACAGCAAAATGGAGGGCGGAGCCACATAGGATCCCTCTTCCTATTTAAGTCTGAAAGACACTTCCAGCTTCTGTGTGGCCGAGTTGACACTTTAAAACATCTGAAGGTTGTTTAAGTTGAAAATGAAAGTCCACCTGCCTGGAAAATGCAGTTTAAGTCAACAAAAAAACTGTTTTGGTCTTATCTCTGAAATTAAAATTCATTAAGTTAATGTAACAACAAGAGACAAGTTGTCTCAACATTGTTGTTAAGTTAATTTATTCTGAATTGTGAGTTTTGACTTAATGCTGAAATTTAAACCAAATAAGTATTTCACAATATGCAAGAAAAAACAATCTGCCCTCATGTAGTTAAAGAGCACACATTTCTCTATTTTTACATTATCAAGTTAATACAACTACTTATTTTACTATAGAATAACTTAAATTCTTGTTTCAAATTGCATGAACAAATTTTCTGATCTGATAATTAATTTTATTAAACATCAAAATGAATTCTGCTTAAAAACATTTAGTGTGAATAGAACATTATCCTGAAGCTTTTCAAACTGTCAGTTGCATTAAAATAAGCACTTGCCTTAATAACACACAGGAGACATATCAATGTAACACACTTCCATCTCACTCACGATGCAACACAGGATACAAAAACATGCCACTAAGCACTCTGGGAAATAGTTCCCACTCCTGTCTTTTTCTTCTTTCAATTTTTTTAAGTGCTAACCTCAAAACTTTAGTTTATTCAACTCTTGGCGGTTTGACAAAATTGATAAAAAGCTAACACCATTTACTATTGTAAGTTTATCTTTCACAAAATTCACTAAATTTATTTGACTTAGAGGGTAGAAGATAATAGACACAACTAAATATGTCTCAAAATGTTTTACAGAGTAGGAACATAAACACATGCCTCCTAACAGATTGAACATGTTTCAGTTTGCCATGTTTACATCCCAAACCCAGAGATTTGAAATCATTGGCAGGCTTCCCAACACTAGAGCTGTCTCCAACAAGTTGTTAGGGATGAACCTGCAGGTTCTCTCCATCTATTGTCACCCCTCTAACAATCAACTGAGTCATAAAACACTCCTCTTTCAAAAATACTCTATTCATTCTTGAAGCAATAAATTGATGTGGCTAATAAAATTACCAATAGCCAGGAGAACTGTCTCAACTGGAATTGATAGATTAGGTTGAATCTGAATCCCATTCCCATTTCCCCCGTAAACAGTGTTGCAAGTGCTGAAAACCAAAATGAAGATATAGAATCAGTGCAAACAAAGAATATGTGACAAACAATACATAAAAGAAAAGATCAACAACTTTTCTTTCATGTATTGAAAGAAATACATGAAACAGTGGAAGAGACAACTCTTCCCCTATCTCTCAGACTCATGACATACAGCACAGTGTTGCCAGATCTTGTGAGAGAAACAAGCAACCAGCTGTATTTAAAGCTTTTAAAGCAGATTTACAGCGTATATCTGCATATAGCACACCATTAGAGTTTCGCTTTATTTTGGAAGCAATTTATGGAACTTTAGAAAAAAACATGCCCAAAATTGCATATAATGAATAAACTTGGGAACACTGTGTTTTAATCTAGTAAGGGGTTCTTCAATACTTTAGTAACCAACCAACACTCCCAGCATGCAATACAGAAAGAAAGAAGGTAGGGAGCAAAGAAAGAAAGAAAGGAACAGAGAAAAAGCAAAGAAGAAATCAAGAAAAAAAAAAAAGCCAAGGAAATAAAGGAAGAAAGAAATGATGAAGCAAAGAAAGAAAGAAATCTAAAGAAGAGTTCATTTTTCCTGCAGGTTGTCTCCTGCTGAGGCTGATGTGGAGGGGCACTCAGCTCAGAAGAAGTGGGATTGCCTTCACAGTCTTCTGCTTGCTTTGGAGGACAGGATGAAGGAAGCTGGCTGCTTCCTTCATCTGAGGTAAGCCCTTCATTGTGAGAGATGAGGAGCATGATTATCACTTTTCAAACAGAAAAAGAAAAGAAAAATCGGTGTTCTTGCTATGCTTGATTATCACCTTTGAACAGAAGCCACTGTTCTCCCATTGGTGCTATGGAAGCTCCTGCAGGGACTGATTAGACTTTGTGTGTGTCTTTGACTTTCCTTCAGATGTTTCTCTCTCCCTTCTCATGCATGCTTTTTTTGTGCACAAGACTCTCTCTCTCTTTATCTTTGAAGGTGACAGACTCATCTATGTAGGGTGGAGATGGAACAGCAGGACATATGATTGGCACAAAACACCTGAAAGAGCTCCATCAGACATCTGAGAGAGCTGGAACGCACATCTGCAGAGCTAGCGAATCAGGTGAGTATTTGCTATCAGGCTGTTTATCAGACAATGGAAAGAATCCCACATTCACAGTCTGTTGAATGTGGGTAATGTTCTTGTCAGGACCAGCGACCACAAATGAGACTGAAGATGTGTTCAGTAAAGTTTCAACTTTTTTCACCATTCAGTCTTTCATACAAATTCACAAGCAATCCAAATCTCCTAAATGAAGTGTCATTATCCACATTTCTTCTCCAATTTGCTTGTTATTCTGTCACTACTGATGCTTTATGTTTCCTTGCCATTTTGGCCGAATCACCTTTCTGGTGACTCCCCCACATCTCCTCGCCCCATCCACAAAGTTGCCCATATCAGAAACTGCCACTGCTGTCAGGTTCCTATTGATAATATGTTATTATAAGAAGTATTAGAAATCCTCTAATTGCACTATTATTATATGGCATTTTTAATTTATTTAACATCAATTTGTTATCAATAATTATATATTTTTCACCCATTTACTCACATTAGAGTTAAATGAAAACAAATCTTTACAAAGTTATGCTTTTGCAAAAAAAAAAAAAAAAAAAAAAAAATCCATTTATTTTTAAACTTTTTGCATCTGCTCCGAGTCTGTTCTGAGAGATATTGAGACAAAATTTTCAAGATGAAGGAGGGGGTAATTATGAGGAGATGGTATCACAGAACTTCTGTATATATAAGGTACTTTTTCATGATTGTGTTCTTTCTGACCATCTAATTTAACATCAGGCAGCAGACTGCAGCACAGCTGGCAATGTTCCATTCAACTTATTTGGAGCATACAGCCACTCTCTACTTTGTGTATTGCACTCAAAACCTAATTGGTTCAATTAAATCAAGCCAAAAAGGGTTGTTTTGTGTAGGGGTACATAATGTTACTTAACTCTGATGTGTATTAGTATGGTACTGAGAACACTGGCTACATTTCAGTTTTGCTTCTTGTACCCTTTGGTTTTGCTTATAATTGGCTGTGTATGTCATGTATGACAGACAGAAGCTGATGGAATTATGGTTAGGTAATGATTAGGTATTGGAGTGTTTGTTCAAGTTCTGAGATGAGTGTCAAAAAAAGCTTTATCTCAGCGAAAGAAGTGAAAAATTGACAATATGTGAATTTTCATTACTATATTCAATTTTCAAACTTATTATCTTTGAAAACAGCATAGAAATGCTGAGAAGCATTAGTTCTGGTTGTTTGAAACTGCAACCAAGTCAAAACATTGTGTTTCAGAAGGTCTGAGAATGGGAGTCAAAAAAAAGCTTTATCTCAGCGAAAGAAGTGAAACGTTGACAATATGTGAATTTTCAGTTGTCGGCGTCCTTCTTAACTTTAAGTTTTGTGCACTCTGGCGTAGAATCGATTAAACTAACATATAACGTTTTCTTCATAGTATCAGTATAGGGATTCAAGCCATGATAAAGAGAAATCTTCACTGTCTGCTGGAAGGAGGTCACAGAACAATGTGCAGTTCATCGATGCTCTTTCCCAAAATGTGGTGTTTCCCCATTTATGGGTGTATCTTATATCAAATCATCACGTTCTTTTAAGATAGACTTGAGAAAGTTGTAATATTCCAGTTTTAAACCGAAGTCATTCTTAGCATATTGCCTGTACTCAAAGTTTACTTTTGCCTGAAACGTGTTAAATTTTTTGCTCAAATTCTCCTATTCCAGGGAATAAAAATAACAAAATAATGGAAAAATTTTTGAGCAAAGGCAGAATAGGATGTTACAATGGTATATCTGGAATTAAAACACATACAAACCAAATAGTTTTTATGAATTTAAAGTATTATGCTTTTAAAAAGTATGTATCATTTACAAGAAGCTACTTTATAAATATTTTAATTTACCGTTGTCATTGCTTTATATCAAGTTACAAGAACACAAGCCATAATGGATGTATAAAATAAAAACATTGAACATAAATATAGAAAAGATTATGTTTAATGATATATGAAACATTACCCTCTAACTTATATGCTTATATACTTATGCTTAAATGTGTTAACAGGTGATGATGTTTTTAAAAAAATAAAATTATTAAAAACATTGGTAAAAATATTATTGAATAGGATAATTTCTTATAAATTTAGCTAAATATTTGTTTTGGCTGATAAAACTAAAACCAATTAAAATCACATATTTACATATATAATCTATTTCGAGTCAAAAATATAATCAAAAACAAAAAAATATAGGACAAAGGCAAATAATATGTTCAATATTAAATTAAACTAAATGATCAAATATTTATCAAATGCACTTAACCCAGTGCAAATACAAACACTCTGTTGGTTTATTGAAAAATTAACGCTTGTATTTAAATGTTGCTAGATATTATTTGAACAGCTAAACCTTTTTGATAAATTGTTTGTTTAAAAGAAAACACACACAACTGAAATAAAAAGAACCTGCTACAATATCAATTTATTTATCTAACTGGAATAAGCAGTCGATATTAAGAATAAGCTTCAAAAAAGTTATGGCGAATAATGTTTTTAAAATGTAATTTTAAAACTTTAAAAAAATATTATTCGTATGAGTTAACTTTTTCTTTCTAAAAATACTTTTGTTTTTATTTGTATACAACTGATCTTTAATTACAATAGAAAAGACATAATAATTAATAATACACATATATTTTTCTCATATCAAGTGATTTTTAGGTAGGAAAAAAAACAAGACAGATTTTATTAAAAATATTTATATAAACCTCAAATAAAAAAAAATATTTGAACATAACGTTTAGTATTTGGAAACTTGCTTGGTTAAAAAAAATAAATATAACATTTTTTACTAGGGAACAGTTTAAAATAATTTTAAGTTTTATATGTGTATAGTTAATATATATAAAATTTTATGTTGAATAGGAAAATAAGACCACTTATAAATAAAGCCAGTATTAATTTCTTTGGTTGTGTTTTTTTATGTGGATATGCTTTAAATGAAATTTAAAGTTTTTGTGTGCAAACAAATGTTTCTAAAAAACTAGGAATAATGTATTGGTAATAATAGATAGATTATGAACTTTGAATATGTTATGCTTTTCAACTCATATAAGAACATCAATAAATATATAAAAAGCTGCTTGTTCTAAACAAATGTAGGATTCAAATAATGTACAAAATTTATTAATAGATATAAATTTATTATAAGGTCTTGAAACATAAATTAGATATTACGTAAAAATATCAAATGATTATAAATAATAAGAAACAAGCAATGAAATGGTTTGTGTTTTAAATACCAATATTAAATAAAAATTTTAATTCATCATCCTTTTTTGGTAATTATCATATTTTGCTTAAACCATTAAAAAGTTTTTTAATATAATTATAGTCATTTTATTTTCTATAATGTTTTTCCCAGTTTTTTGTAGTTGAATCTTGTTATTAACAGACATTATTTTCTTCTTCCACAAGCAAATCATATTACATTTATTATGTTATGATCCAATACTGATTATGTTTTATTTCTTTTATTTTACTTGCGTAAAATTATAATTTGTTTTTTAAGTTACAAAAACATAATAACATAACAAATGTTCAACAGCATACTCTACAATGGCACAGTTAAAACTAAAAGGCTACCGGAAGATGAGTCCATCAAGATATTTATTGTACACTTTACTTTCGTGTTAGCAGAACAAGGAGTGGACAAAACATATTTTGCCTGTTTTTTTTTTGTATATTTGTTTGTTGTTCATGCATCTGATCCCTACATTGGATGTGATAGGTGTTTCTGTTGGCTTTCTAAAGAACCTGTCAGAGTGTGTAGGAACTGTAGAAATGTGGTTGTTGGGAACACAACTACCCATAATTGAAATTTTAAGTCAAAAAG
The DNA here is from genome assembly GCA_903067055.1 of Poeciliopsis paucimaculata. Taxonomy (NCBI): domain Eukaryota; kingdom Metazoa; phylum Chordata; class Actinopteri; order Cyprinodontiformes; family Poeciliidae; genus Poeciliopsis; species Poeciliopsis paucimaculata. The sequence continues at coordinate 58,538 of CAEGAD010095549.1, read as the reverse complement.
ATAAAATACATTGTTCAATTTATTTAGAAATATTTTAGTATATTTAATTGTTGATTTATTTTACTTTTGTTGTAACACTGTTTTACTTTTTTTTTTTAAATCTGAAAAAGAATGGATAATTCTTTTTCAGCATTTTTCACTTCATTAGTGTAATTAACAGGTCACTTTTTGGGAATCAACATTTTGCACCAGTAGTTATCTCTGGTGTCCTTTTCATAAAATTGTCTAAAGACAGGTGGGCAGTTTGCGTGTTTGGGTGTGTATTAAGAGGCTCTTTATGAGTAATATGCTTGAGTCAGTTTTTAAAAAAAAAACAACAAACATTCCTCTAAACATGGTTAGACAAATATAAGCAGCGAACTTGTGAAAAAGAATTAAAGACCTAAATACAATATTCCACTCTGGCTCCTTGGTAGCCAGAGTGGCTACCAAGGAGCCACAGCAATGTAAAATTTTCTAACAGCTTTGCTCAAAATTTCTAAAGAAATAACAAATGAAGGAAACAGTCATGGGATCATGGGATCTTTGAATTACTTCACCCTGAAGCTGGCCCAGCTCAGGGCACACCAGCAGAGGGTGGTGCAGCGGGCTGACCAGTGGCACTCCCTGGTGGAGAGTCTGGTGAGGTACTGGTACACCCGCAGCCTGAGGAAGCTGCAGAGGTTCCTGTCAGACACACAGAACCTTCTCCCTCTGCCTGGACTGGCCCACTGCAGCCTCACACAGCTGAGATGCTCTTTGCAGGTCCTTCAGGTGGGACACACGGAAACATGGAGTATTCTTTAGTCAAAATTCTTTGGAGAATTTAACATATTTTTATATTTGTGGTCATGTACAATAAAAGATTGACGCTTTTCTGCTAGTTGATGAACAGTAATTTTTCTGGAATAAGTGACATCTACTTAGCAGGTAGTCCTATTTAATGGTTATGAAGTCTAAGCTTCAGGTTTCCTGACACTGACATTCATGTCTAATCAAAGCAATACAGATATCCCAGATTGTAGACAATGATTGTTTTGTCTCCAGACTACAAACTGATTTAAGAAGCTATTCATTGTATTTAAATCAGAAAACTATTATCAGGATTTGTATTTTCATTTTAATTTGAACCTTTAGTAATTATGGGAGGTAAATCAAGTGCTTTGATTTTCCTGGTGAAATAAAGGTTAAATACAATTTCATTTTTCATATGAATTTACTTGTAACTGTCACAGACTGTGATGGTCTGTGGTCATGTGATCACAGATTTAAACTTGTGTAAGAAAGAAGCAGTGGTATGTTAGGGGATATTGTAGAAACAATGGTCCAGGATTGGACCTTTAGGAAACCCCAGGTGATCTTTGTTTGTTCAGATACATAATTGACAAATGACACAAAGATATGAACTAATTTAGCACAGAATGTCTTTGTTATGATCAACCAGGGTAAACACAGCAATGCGTAAGAGTTTGATGCATCATTGTTAAACTTCTAAGTGCATCTTAGTCAGGGGGGCCTATAGTGGGGAAATTCCAAGGGCCCTTGACCGACAGAGCCCCCCCCCCCAAAAAAAAAATCTTTTTTTTTTTTTTCCAGAAATAGAAAAAAAATCGGGGTGATGTCATTTACTGTTATATTTTTAAATTTGTTTTTAGCAGTAAAAATTAAATGTTACTCCTCCCAGACCAAAAAGCACACATCCATGCTTTTTTACAATTGCACCCTGGATCTGCATAAATGGTCCGTTCCTGCTTAGCATGTTTGCTAATGACGGTTTCAGCCCCAGTCAGTATGAGACCAGACGAAGTGTGGCAGTTACTTAGGGTGACCAAACGTCCGTATTTTACGTCCTGTCCCGGGCGTCCCGGTTTTTTTTTAGAAAGTGAGGAAATGTCCTGTTTTTTTAAATTGCCTTCATTGGATCATTAAATCTACGGGCACTAGAACCTTGCGCACGGCGCTGCGTGTGACGTAATCCCTAAGCTGTGTCAGTGCGGGCAGCCCCGCTTTCAGAGTTATTGCGGTTGACTTTTACTGAAAAGCATTTTTAATAAACCAAAACCAACTGTAACTATGTTATTGTAGGATTACGTAGGCCTATGTTAAGTCAGTGCATACCAGAGACATCTCTATGCATGGGAACAGAGATCTCTTCCCCCCCCAAGGTGTCCTGGTTTTCCCAAATGACAATATGGTCACCCTACAGTTACTATGCATTATTTCGAGAAAAATAATAAAGTCAAGTTTAAAAAAAAAAAAAAATAGAGATAAGAGAGAGAAAAAGACAAGCGTGTGAATTTGTAACACAATTTTTCTCCAACAGAAATGGGTAGACTGAGATTATCAATCATTCAGCATAGTTAGCTTAGCCACAGACTACTGTTTGCCTCCCATAGCATTCACTGAATAAAGGAACAGAAATACCAAGATATTCATATATTTAACTTGTGCTTGTTCCTCTTACCACACTTAACAACAAATGAATCAGTCAGAAGCAGCTCTAACCCCTGGTACCAGCATAAACCCTCTCTATCCCTCTGTCCCAGTGAAAAAGGTGACAAGTTAGTTAGCATTATTCCAGGGAATCTATAGGGATTTCTGTGTGTCTTTGCTCTTTTTACAATTACACAACGTCGTGGACAAAAAAACTATTTCCAAGCAGGATTCAGGTAAAATCACTCAATCTGGTTTCTTCATGAATTGTGCACAACTCAGAGATCTTATAACATAATCAATAATAAAGCCAGTCTGGATGCAAAGCTCTGCCATGCAGAGACTACACGTACGTTTTATTCAAAGATAAAGGCTCCAAAGCATGGGAAACGGTCTGGTTCCCATCCAGGTGTGGGAAAGAACTTCCAACCTTGTACATGTAACCCAAATAGCATTATGTTGGTAGGACCATAGAAGAAATAATAAAAACTATATAACGATATGACTAGCAGATGTGACCTTATTGTAATTTTTACACCACATTTCCCCCCTTTTGATTATAAGTTATTTACTTATTAATCAACATTTCCCTCCACAGTCAAAAGATATAACACAACATTATCCTGGAAGATGTAGCAAAAAGGAACATATATGTAAAATACAGAAATGTAATTTAATTTTCATTAATTTTCATTAATTTAAAAAATTTTTTTGTTATAACTAATAGTTCCTGGACAACAAAAGGTCTTTTAACCTGTCTAAGTTCAAATTGATCACAGCTGTATTTTATAGAAATTTTCTCCTGTTCGATTTAAATGCAACTAAATATTATATGGTGTACCAAAATATTATAAACACTGCTAATGATCTTTAATTCTTAACACACAAAAAACATGTTTTGTTTCTTTTGAATTATTTTATGTAGGCTAACTCAGTATAGATTTCCAAAAAGGGGGTGAAGGAAAAAAAAAATCTTTAAAAATGTTTAGAGTCAAGGGACACTGGTATTTTATATAGGACCATTTAATAATTCTCATTGGTAACGTTGTATTTACTATCTGTGTCTACAATGGTTGCGCTTTTTTAAATCATTGTTTTATTTTAAAACTTTTTGCTTAGAATGTTCTCTACCATTTAATTTGTTATATTTCAATGACATAATTTTGTTAGTTCCTTGCAGAACTAAAGTGATTGCAGTTTCTCAATCTATGGCTCAAGGATCCCTAGTGGATCTTTAGGGTCCTTCTGTTCAGGACTCAGAGACAACAGGAGCACAAAACTCTATTGAAGTCATTCTTTTCTTGCTAAAAAATTTCTAAATGTGAGCAGGGTTAGTAGCAACTAGTCTTCGTTGCACTGGCTGTGGGTGTGTGTTACAGCTTATCTTAAATGTCTCTTTTCGTTCCTCTCCTCCTCGGCGAAATCCTCTCCCATCTCTCTCCTCCGGCTTCCTGTCAGTCCAACTGATTCTGGTGTTGGATCTTTGGGTTGTCCAGACCGTGCCTCAGTCAATGTCCATGTTGTCCACAGATGAAACAAACATCAAACAGTTCAGTCTTCTTCTCTCATAGTTCTGAAGCAGGTTTATCTTTTCCTTCTCCATGCTGATATTGTACAGCAGACCAGTAGATGTTTTAAAGCTCAGTTGCACACAGTTTCAGTCCAAATGGCCAACAGGAGACCTAACAGTTGTCCCCTGAATGCAAATGTTCCATCAGTTTTCTGGTGAAAAATGTTCTGATCAGCAGACACTCCAGTGCCTGCAGGTGATGGAGATCTTCTTTGTCTTCTTGTTTCTCTGGATCTTCTCGATCACTTTCATTGGCTGGTTTTGTAGGAGGGACATAATCTGGTCCACAGGAGGACAGGTTTGAAGAGTTGAGGTCAGAGGTCAGAGGTCAGATGTACAGCAGTGAGAATCAGACAGAGGGAAAAGAAGCAAACAGAAATTGATTATGGCTTGTTTTGTTGTTTTTCTTGTTTTCTATACATATGTATGTATGAATCTTCTGTGAACCTTTTGCGTGATTATATAGTTTTAGTCATTTATTATCCATCCAATATTATGGTTCCCGTTTGTGGCACAGTTTGTCAGAGAAACCTGAGGTCTAATTGTACAACTCTTTGAGCTGCTTTTAGTAAGAAAGGGTCCCTTATAAATATAATGTATAAATTGATTAATCCTTTTAAGATGTGAAATAATTTATTTATTCAAATACACACAAAAGAAAATGTTTAAAGATATTTAGGCCAGTAATTTATCCACCAAAGATTTATGTTCAGCATTTTATTTTGTACTCGTTTTCCTCTGCTTTTAATTCAATTTGCAGGGAAAAATTCCACCATTTAAAGTCATTCCACATTCATTCCCACCAAGCACACTCCTTTTTTTTTTTTTTCTCAATATTTCATTGTCACATAGTCAAACAAATTAATTAAATCAAATCTGAGGAGGAGATTGCGTGCTGGAACCACGTAGACCCATTCTTCCTGAATTGGGTGGGATATCCTCTTTAGACTGAAAACGTCTTTGCAGAATCCAACAAATCAGCTTTGTGGTTGCTCTGCTTCTTAATCCTCTAAGAGGAGCCTTTATTTCCAATAAAGGTCTTAGGATTCTCTAAAGGTTTAGTTCCCCCAATCTAGGAAACTAAAACTCAAGGAAATACCTGCCTTATTTACCGATGAGGACTTTTACTAGGACTTTTACATTTTTTTTTTTTCTCTTATGTCTGGGACTTTAACCCGACTTTACTTTTAATACCGTTAATCTCTGTTCCTCAGGATGAAAGGTTTATTGGATCCTTACTATTTTAGATTTAGAATTTGTAAAATTAATTTGTTAGCCTGAGTGAGTATCCCACCTGATAACACTGGTTTTGAGTTCGTTGATCCCAGCGCTGGAGCCGTGAAGCCGACCAACAGCCCTCTTCTCTCTCAAATTGTAAACGAGGAGTCTAGTCCAGGTTGGTGCCAAAAACGCTGTTCGTCGATGTCCCCGGATGTCTGGTCGAGGGATCCGGGTCACGGCACCAAATTGTCGTGAAAAAAAAAAATATTTCCAAGCACTGTTCAGGTAAAATCACTCAATCAGGTTTATTCATGAATTGTGCACAACTCAAAGAGCTCAAGCCATCCTGGAATCAAAGCTCTGCCAGGCAGAGACTACATGTAAGTTTTATACAAAGATAAAGGATCCAAAGCATGGGAAACGGTCTGGTTCCCATGCAGCTCTGGGAAAGAACTTCCAACCTTGTACATGTCACCCAAATAGCATTATCATGGTGGGGCCATAGAAAAAATAATAAAAAAACATATAACAATACGACTAGCAGATGTGACCTTATTGTAATCTTTCCACCACAAACAACAAAAACAATATATTTGTTGCTGACAGAAATTCAAACAAACTTTATAAAACGATTAAAAAAAATAGACAGTCCACACAGTTTTACCTTGGCTTGCATTTAAATTAGATATATGTTGCCACATCCTTCCTGACCCGTCCTTTCCTAAATGAAATTAAAGCTGCAGCATGTAATTTTTATAAAATATATTTTTTACATATTTGTTGAAACTATCATTGTGTAGTGACAGTATGGCATGAGAGATCATTTGTGAAAAAAATATGTCCTATGCCTTCACCCAGTACCATCTAGAAACAACCAATCAGAGGCAGGAGGTGGGTTTTAGCGCTGTCAATCACAATCTCATGTGGCTGTGCATAAGCTAAAACTAATAAAAAAATTAAGCAACCTATTTGCTGTATTGTATGTAATACATGTAAAATTCCTGGGCAGTTAATATTGTGCTAGTTATCAGTATTGGACCAAAGAAAGCAAGGCAGTTGCAAGCCTTTAAAATTGTGATGCTTTATATGGGTCAGATAGACTCAATAGACTGTAGCAGTAGTTGCGCAGGGGGGTAAGGGGGGACGCAATTACATGTTTTGTCATGGGGCCCAAGATTACTGGCGGCATGCCCAATCTTAGTTCTGTTGTTGAAAACCTGACTTAAAGTACTAAAGGAAATTTTTGTTACACAAGATTAAAACTTAGTGTGACTGGTCTGTTATTGGTTACTAGAGCAATAAACTATCATTCATATTTGAACTTCAGTCCGTGACATATAACAACATGAGTGAAATTACTTTTTCTTATGTTTTGCGATCTTTGGCATTCTGACACAATAAAATAATATCTCCTTCAGGAGTTGCAACAGACTTCTCTAGACTTTCTGGATTTCTCATTTCCTTAATTTAATTTGTTGCTCTGTTTTTAAGATGTTAATAATAATAATAATAATAATAATAATAATAATAATAATAATAATAATAATAATAATAATAATAATATTTATTGAGAGGGGATTTAAAAAATATTATTGGCACATAAGATTTCATAGATAAAACAAAGTCCTGTTTGTTTTATTTCTATTATAAAGGTAAAAATAAATTACCTTGCTTCAAATATTTTGATTGATGTTTTTTTTTTTTTTTTTATAAATCAAACGTCAGTGATTGGGCAGCACAGAAGCCAGTTATCATTCAAATTCAAAGTGCTGGTCAGCTGACATCAGTGATTTAAACTAAAAATAAACATACATGCACATTTTTAAAGCTTTAATAATCAACCTCCGTTGAGGTGATTATTTTTGATGTGCCATCTAAGGTTCAACATTAGCTTATTTTTGATCCTGTGGGCTTTTACAAGCCTGGCTGTTTAACCCAAGCAGATCAAGCCTCTTTTGTTTCTAATCCTAAACATATCCTCCATCTGTCTGTTGTCTGCAGACAAGCTAATCCAATCTCAGCTAATTAAAAAAAAAAAAGGATGTTTTCAGAAAGTAAAGGACAATTTGCCTCTCGTTTTTTTCCTTTTTTAAAAATTAGCCCTCAAAGATCCTATCATGCTTACTTGATGTCTTTATTTCACACTTCTTTGTTTTAGAACTGGGATTATTGTGTGGCTCGAATAGCAGACAGCATGTTGCATCTGAACGCGATGAAGACCAGACTGAACCAATTGATGCCAGAAAGTGATTCTGACCTGCAGAATACAGTGAGATTCTCTGACAGACATGAAGGAATAAAAAAAAATAAATAAAATAAATATATATATATATATATATATATATTTGTGTAACGTACACTGCTCTTTTACTATCCTGGTAAAATACAGTCCCTTGTTTTACACGTTGCTTCTTCCAGAGGGTCTGGGCTCTTGAGAAACGATTGCTTCCTGGAGGAGTGGACTGTGTTGAGGTTTTACATTTTACACAATACTGTGTTTGCCTGTGATGAATATAATGCCACCCTGAGAAGCTTACTAGAAACTGACTGCATTCACTGTGAAGAGAGAAGAGCCAATCCGAACGGGGTGGCTGTCAATGTTAATTCAGTATTTGGAAGCCTACATCAGCTTAACGGCTTGATTCACTTCCTCTGCTGCCATTGCTAAAACTCAAGGCAGACTTCAATTTTTAAACAGTGTAGATAACCGTCATCATCGTTCACAACTTCCCCTTCTGTCCGCTGATTGACCTGATCAAAAATCTACAAGAGACAATCTGAGTTAAGGGAAGAAAGCCCAGACTGTGCTGGAAGCGAAACCTTTTTTTGGAGTGAAATTACACAGGAAGGCAATGGCCAGGCTTTTCTGTTGCAGACAGACTTCTATTTTCCACACATCTTCAGTGGCTGTTAGTCATATACTGTTACTCTATAATTCTCACAACACAGATCTTCTACCTTTGAAAACATAAAGATTAATAGTGAAAAACTCTTTAAGCAAAGTGGAGCTGAGCAGAGCAGCACTGAGTAGGCGCTAGTGGAAAAGGGCCATAAACCTTTTTTAAAAAATGTTCTTTTTTCAATAATGGAATTTCACACAAACAAACAAATTATAGAACATTTATTTCCCAACCCATTATATTAATTTGTTTGTCTGTTAACCTAGTTTGGAGGTGGCTGGGGTCGAAGGTCACTTGTTAAGTTTCTTTTTTGTTCTTACTGTATTGTATTGGGCCCATATAGAGGTTTTTTTACTACATTTTTGTTGTTGGAGCCTATTAAGAATTAAATCAATTTATTTTTGCTAAATTATTAATGTTACAGATCTAAGGTTATGTGAATGGTAGCTCTATTGTTTATTTCTTTGTTTATTTATGTAATTATTTGTTTTGCTTAGACCCTCCTTGTCAGTCAGCCTCCTGCTGTGATTAACAAGCAGAAGCAGCTGCTGTGGTTGATCTGATTGTTTGGTGAAGGAGTGAGAAGTGAAACAGTTTCTCTACCACACCAATTAACATTTATATTTAAATTTTTTGAAAGTCAACTCTGAGAATATTTCTGTTATTTTTTATAAGTAAAGAAAACACACCTTTTGAAACCAGAAAACTCTCCATGAGCGCTTTTTGTTTTGGGTGAGTCGAAAACCTGCTCCTTGAAACTAGTCTGGCAGTTTCTGATTTTCTGTTACTGGTTAATCTGCAAGAGCAGCCGTAACACTTGTAGTGTGAGCATCTTCTACATGTCACATACATCATTATGGCTTATTTTGTATTAATAAACATGGCTTTTTTTATTTGAAAGGTTGCACAAATGTTTATGTATTTAGCTGTACCTTCCAGCTAAATTCCTCTGGAGCTGGGTCTGGATGGGGAGTGTCCTCTCAGTCTGACAGTGTCTGAAACTACACAGAGAAAAAATCTTGCTAAAGCATAAACGGGGTCTGTGCAACCAAATGACCCCATGTCTTATGACCGCTGGAAGGCTAAACATGCCAAATTTTGTTTTAAAAGCAGCAGCTTGCTCTCCTGTAAGTAGCAGGAGGAATAACTGTTATTATTGCTGTTAGTAAAAGACACTGGGGTGCACATATTGCAGCATTCTGGCAGATCAAGGACATTTAAAAGCCTGACTGAACATGTTTGGATTTTCTTTACTAATGGCCTAAAAACCTGAGATTTGTCGTGTTGTTGTGACAAAGGAGGGTAATTATGCAGATGAGCCTTCTAAGGGCAGGAGCCAAAGTAGTAAGATTTGTAAATGTATTGGCTGATCTAAATGCATCAAACATAGATTTTTGACTTTCATGTAAACAATATTTAGATTTTCTTTTTGTCTATAAACTTTATCATTCAGTGCCCAGTTGTGGCACTGACACTGTACATTATGACCAATAACTGGAAATCAGTAAATGTCCAACAATAGTTTGATGGAAAGGAAAGCAAAACCACACTTGAGCAGCAGAGAGTACAGTGGTAGAGTCTGTGCCCTGGAGGCGGGAGGCTATTCTCCTTGATGTAGTCAACTGGGTTCAGTTCCCAACCTTGGGAGTTTTGCAGTATATCTATCTCTATTCTCTTTCTTTCAGTTTCTAGTCTTATCTATGTCGATAAATGCTAATCTTGCTAATCTCCATACGGAAGATGAGACACCATCTTGTGGAGAAGGTGGCATTTGTGGAAGGGCTTGAGCCCATTTGATTCCCTCTTTGGCAAAGCCAAGTCCGAAGCATCAACTTTGAGCCATTGGAGAATTTATCCTCTGATGGCTCCCTTCCCCCCATCAGTCACTCCTCCACCAGCTCATCCTGCAGCCTGTGACTCTTAATCCCCTTGTGGGGCAGGCAGCAAAGAAAAGAGAGACAGGAGAGAGGGAGAAGGAGAAAAGAGCAGCAGAGAGGGACAGTGTATGAGGCAGGAAGGTCAACACTTTGTGGTTTTCTGTATGTTATGGTATGCAGAAAAACAAGAACTCCCTGGAGTACTGGGCTGAGAGCCTGATGGAGCTGAGCACCGTGAAGACGGATCTACCCCAGTACATAATCGCTGAGGATGTCCTGCTGCTGCAGGAGCAGGTGGAGCACCTGCACTGCCAGTGGGAAGAACTCTGTTTCAAGGTTAGTCAAGTCACTCCTGCCTGAGGACCATGGATGGACCGAGTGTCCGACCATTAATATCATCTAGTGCTTTGAAAATATATGCCGCTTATAAACCAGGCATTAATCAGTACTTTCCTAGAATCTACCAGCAACGCATGTGTTATTGCCATTACTTCTACTTTCTCTTCATTTGTTACTGCTGTTATTTCTTCATGTTTTAGAATTGGGTACGTCCTCTCCTGTCTATTTCCCCTCATTTTCTTAATCATTCCCCCATAAATTAGCTGCAGGAGTTGTTCTGCCTATTGAATCACAAAAATCTCTCCATTTTGTTTTCTTTGCCTTCGTAATAACTTTTTTTGCTTCTGCTTGAACTTTTTATATTAAATAAAAAATTTTAAATTGTATGTTCTCTTCAATATTCTAATAGCTCGATTTCTTTTCCTTATTGCTTCACTGCATTCTTCCGTCCACCAACGTACCTTTCTTTTTGCTCTTACTTTTACTTACAGGACCTGTTATTTTTGCTGCTTTCAATATAACTTCCCTAATCTTTCTTTCTATACTTTCTACATCTAGATTTAAATTGACTTCATCCATGTATTTCTCACATATATATTTGAATATATTCCATTTTGCCTTACCAAATACTCATCTTTCCTGCCTTTTTACCACCCCCTTCTCTTTAGAAATAAGGATTTTACAAAAAATTGGAAAATGATCTCTGCCTATTGTTGTTTCTTGCTCTATTTCCCACTCACTCAATCCAGCTAAATCTCTGGACAACAGAGTTAAATCTACAGCTGAGCAATTTCCTCTATGTACATCTATTCTTGTTCCCCTTTATTTATCTTTAAATATTCTTGCCCTCCCCATACATTGCTATGGGCATTAAAATCTTCACACCAATTAACTTTATTTCTATTTTGTCCCTGAATTTCTTTTAATTTATCCAACTCTAATCTTTCACATGGATTGTAATAATTTATAATAATAAATGGATTTGCATTTATCCAAATCTCCACAATGACAAACTCATCTTCTTTTCCTCTCTTAACCACTCTGTACGGCAACCCCTCCCTAATAAAAATGGCATCCCCCACCATTACTTTCAATCTGATCAAATCTAACAACAGAATAATTTAAGATTTTAAATTCTAATTGGGGTTTTAACCAAGTTTCTTGTATACAAATAACCTCTGGAGCTTCTTCTAATTTATCAATAAAATGCTTTAATTCCTGTCCATTTGATATTAAACTTCTTGCATTCCATTGGAGAAGCAAGACCATATTGTAACTATCCTATCCATACTGCCTCCTGACAGGCCTGAGCACTGAGGTCATCCCTCACTTCCTCCCATGTTAATTCATTAATGTTAAGATGATTTGCTACCGCTTTCACAATTACTTGAATTCTTTCGGTTTTTGACTTCATTTCCATTGTTGCATTAATAACCCCTGCAATGAATATCACTAGCTGTTTTTAAAATCCATATACACTTTATTTTCTTTTGCTTGGTTTAACCTTGTATTCATCCTGTTTTCCATCCCAACATCTGTTCTTTGCTTTACCATTTTAACAGCCGCTGCACAGGATAATTTGTTTCTTACTCTGATTTGTTGGACCTGCACCTCCCTCTTCATTACTTCACAGCCCCCATATGTGGCTGCCACCACAATTACAACATTTTGGCTGCTTGCTTTTATTGCACTGTTCATATTCATGGTCCTCTCCACATCTTGCACATCTTCTCTTTCCTTTACATGTCTGCACTGTATGGCCAAATCTTTGACAGTTAAACTATCTGATCAGTCGTGGGACATATTCTTTTACATTATAGGTCAAATATCCTAAATAGACTCTCTCTGGAAGTATTTCTTCATCAAACTCTATCAAAATACTTTCTGTTCTTTTTCTCTCCATTTTTAAAGGTCTGAAGCCTTCTTACACCTTTAACTCTTCGTCCTCTGAGATTTGATTTTATTTCCTCATTTGAAACCTCGATCGGGATCCCCCAAATCACTCCCTTCCTCCATTTACTTCCTTCTTGTACCAGACTCACGCTTGTCACTTTCCATCTCTTAGAACTTTTGTGTTAGTAATGTATCTGCTTTTCAGATACAGAAAAAGAATTCAGATAGATCCTGAACTGCTCTTTCTACCCATATTTTAGAATATGCATTAAGTCATAAAGTCTGTTTCCTTTCTACCCTGTGGTAGGTGTCCCTGCGCAAACAGGAGATTGCTGACCGTCTCAATGCGTGGATAATCTTCAATGAGAAGAACAAAGAGCTATGTGAGTGGCTCACACAGATGGAGAACAAGGTGGCTCACAACTCTGATCTTAACATTGAAGAAATGGTGGAAAAACTAAAGAAGGTGAGAGGCTGCACCAAAAACACATTCACAGTATAGACTGTGAATGTATAAACATAAATTAGTGATCATTACTAAAGCCACACATATTAAGTGATTGCCCTAGGAAAATCAAACCCTAAACAAATTAGGCTCTGTTTCCAAGATAATCCATTACTTAAACACTCAAAGTTTCGAGACTAATGTTTATGAATAACTGACTGAACCATTATTCATGTTTTATCATTATTTGCTTCTCATATTTATCAGTCGCCATTTCTCATGTTTATTAGTTATTCTTGTTACCTTGGTCATACTAGTATTGTTAACATAATTTGTCTAAAAGAACTAACTGACTTACTTATTTCTACACTTACTCGTGCCCACCACTCCCCTACACATACATGCATATTTTGAATGCCCAAGCAAAATCCAGAGTATAAATCCAACTGAGAATCTGTTGCAGGACTTAAAACACTATGGATCAGAGATGAATGGGTTGGAACTATGTAATATACAGTTTCTGCTCAGATGAGGCTGTAAAATCTGGACTGCTTTGTACATGGGGTTGTGGTACGCAGAAAGGTATCAGTTTTCTCTCAAACTCTTAGTTATAAAACAATTGGTTTTGTTTGAGCAACAACCAATGTTTGGTGTTTCCATCATGGTCATTTCTATTTTTTGTGGTGCCGATGGAAGGAACTGGACCGAGACTGCCAGTTGAATTTTGCTATTGCTTGCAGAGGTATGGCTTGATACAACTTTGTCACTTTTTGTATAAAAGCACAGTACTCCTTCCATCCCCACCTCTTTGACCCCACGCCTACCCAGTAGCGAGTCAGGAGTTGGAGTAAGAGGCATTGCCATGGCTATCATTGCGTGGCAACTGGCGGGCATTTATTAATAGCATTATTCAGTTTTACAAATGTGTGATTTATTTGCAATGAGGACACAGAGAGATGGATCTGCTCTGAATATTGGTGTAGGTATGGTGTTGAACGGTTGATTGAGTGAGTCTGGCTGCAGTGCTGAGGAAGCGGGAGAAGCTAATGGCTAATGACAACAATGCATAAACATCTCCAACAACACAGAAAAAGAGTCGATAGATATATTACTAATTGTTGTTTTGAAAAACTATAGGAGTCTAAAATAAATAAGCATAGCAACAAAGTGGATAAATTGTTTCTTGACTCCGCCCCCTTTTCTGAAATTTTTTTAATTTGCCAGGGGAGGTGCTTAGCTTACAGACTTGGGTTATTTACACTTTAACCATTTTCAGTAGTTTCTACATGATGTACAACCTGTTCATGAAGACTGTAAGAAAACTTAAGTGGAGGAAACAAAAAGAAATCACAAGTCTCCCCAGTATGAGCAGGATCTGAAAGACTCTTCATTGTTAGATACACAGGTCTAGCAGAGGCCTAGTGTGTGACCATTTTTTGGATTTCACTTCTTCATCCACTTCTTTGTTTTTTAATCAGGACTGTATGGAGGAGATCAACCTGTTCAGTGAAAATAAGACACACCTGAAGCAGCTTGGAGAACAGCTTATCACAGCTAGCAACAAGACCAAGGAGACAGAGATCAACGATAAGCTGAAGGATGTCAATGACCGCTGGCAGCATCTGTTTGACCACATAGAGGCTAGGTAGGAACAAAATGAAATCATGATGGAAGGAAAATACTGATGGCCATGTCTCAATGAAGCAGAGGCCGCTCATTTTGACATCTAGTTGTAACTGTAGTTAAGACTGGAGAGTGAGAGGATGTCTCTGCTGTTAAAAGCTGCAACAACTGCAGCTGCTTCTGCTGATATTGTTCCACACTGGTCATTCAACAGTTATAACTGGGTAAAATGAGCAGGTGTTGCCTCTTTATGACTCTCACTGTGTTTAATAACACAAACGTTTTCTGTTACTCCGTCATATCCCAGACATTAATTTACTGCTGTTGATGAGCTTCATCAGCTGTTACTCTGCCGCAAAGTACCTGTAATATTAAAATAAAAACATTCTTCTGATAGAGATGAAACAGGTCAGTACTGGGTCAAAATTGATGTTCCAACTAATCCTTCACATATTTTTACATGGCAAAACATAGAAGAGTTTATCGAGTCATCAGCACAGTGCTGAGCTCAGTCATGACCTCACTACAGTGTGGATGGGTGTTGCGGGCTCAGGACGGGTACAATATACAGACACACTCAGTCATTGATTCAGTACTGTGTTATCAGAGTGTTCCAGAACCAGAGCTGAACCTCAAATTAGAATCTTTGTTTTACCACACTGATACAGGAGTACCACAGCTGTCTCTCCACAACATGGTCAGGATTGGTCACCTGCGATCAGAACTGTATTATGTGTGCTCCAATGGTCCTCTGCTGATACAACATGAGACTCTTTGTTGACATGATGGTGTGCCACTCTTAACCTGCTATGTTTCTCTGTGTTAATGTCAGACAATGGTTTGGACCCATAGTCTGCAAGTGTGTGTTATAAAAACTTTACCTTCGTTGGGATGATGTCCACTAGGGCTACAGTAAACCATTATTTCAGTAATTGAGTAATCTATCAACTAATCTGACAAGTAATCGAGTAATTACATTTTTGTTGTATTCAAATAAATGACTGGTGAATACAGCCATAACAGCAGCATTAATATCAGATAACGTGGGCCCAAATTTTTATATTTGTACATTACTAATAATTACTTTTGTATAGTTTAGAAAAGTAGTCCGTAACAATAATAACTCACATTTTAAATTACCCTGAACAAAATTATGCAAAAATCTGAAATTATATTAAATGTAATAATAAAGCTGCAGGCTCACAAAAATTCTTCTAAGAAATGTCTATACACAAGTTTTTAGTTTATGTATGCATCTGCAGTCAGTTTAATAGATGAATTCTCACTTTGCCCAGCCTTTTATAGCTTTTGTATCCATGTCTGCTATGCAATGTGGCACCTTAATACCACAGTGCGCTCTGCAATACATTTGTTGCGGCCTTGAGAATAGACTGAGGTTCTGTTAGACTTCAATACAACATTTGACACTTTTGACTATAACATACTTACTGAAATGACTAGATAACTGGGTAGGACTCTCCAGTCCAGGACTCAGTTAGTTTGAATGTTATATAAAGAACAAGGATTTCTTTGTGTCAATAAGTAAATTCTCATAGGAGAAGTCAGACGAGACATTAGTGGTTAAAATATCACCATATCGTGACAGTTTGCTATGAGACAGATAATCTCTTCCACCTGATCAGGTGGATGTCTTCCACCTGAAACTCACTTTTCCCCACCAAGAACAACCAATCATATCTAGGAGAACAGTCTTAATGTTGTCACTCAACCTCATGTGCTCACTGCTAGATGTGTTAATAGCAGAAAAACAACATTCCGTTACAAGAAAATGCTAACAAACCTAGCATTGACAACAAGATCTTCTGACAGGAAAATGTGTAGTGGAAGCAGAGATGGAAGCAGAGGGGAAGGAGATGAGCAATGACTGACAACACTTAGACCTGCTGCCAGGCTCTGATTGGTTGTTTCTAGATAGCACACACTAGAAAAAGGCAGAAGAGTTCAATTTTGTCACAGATTATCTGTCTCATACCATACTGTTATGACATAGTGATGGTTTCAATAAATGTTATGAAAGTTACTTCTTGGGCTTCACAGTGGCGGGCGCAGTTGGTAGCACTGTTGCATTGCAGCAAGAAGGTCCTGGGGCATGGGATTTAATAACCTAAACAGCATCAACAGAAAAGATATCCCGACTCAGGATCTTTCTGAATGGAGTTTGTATGTTCTCCCTGTGCATGCATGATTTCTCTCTCCGGGTTCTCTGGCTTCCTCTCACAGTCCAAAAATAAAAGACTGTCAGGTTAATTGGTCTTTCTAAATTTTCCTAAGTGTGTGTGTGCATGGTTGTTTGTCCTGTGTGTCTCTGTGTTGCCCAAAATGTGTCGCTGGACATAGGCACCAGCACCCCTTCTGATCCCACTAGGGACGAGGGTGTAAGAAATGGATGGATGAAGTTACATCCTTTATATCAAAGCTAAAAACTCAGTTTTGCTTTCGCTCTATTTTTAAATACGCACACTTGTTTTCTTGTGTGTGTGTGTTGTTGTTGTATGGCGGACGTAGTAGAGGACACCATGAGAATGTTAAAGGGGGAAGTGTGGGCGTGGATTGTATATAAAACCCGCGCCCTATAATCAGGTGCGCCTTATGTGTGTGTTAAATACAGTAATAGCACACATAACTGAGACTGCGCCTTTTAGTACGGTGCACCTTATGGTCGTGAAAATACGATATAACCTAAATATCTTTCATCTGTATAATTTTATTTCTTAATTTATTTTCTGGATCCCAGGATCTATAGATACAATCCTCATTAATCTATGACCCCAATTAGGCTCCTGACCCCATCTTTATGAAACAGTGACATGCAGCGTTTGTTAATGTTTGTCATTTTCAAACAAAACCCAGCTCAGGATCTGGGACTGGGTAGTAAAGGGGCAAAAACCCACTAAGCTGATAAATCTAGGGATTGTCAGTCCACATTAGTCTACTCAAGCTGCTTAACTAGAGCAGAAAACCATTTGCGTATAGCCAACGTTTTCCTACTGTAAACATTTTCCATTTTGTGGGCCTTTTGGTAGCTACATTACCTTGCAAAGGTATTAAAGCCTTTAATGGTTTTCACATTTTCTCACATTAGAACAACAAAACTTTTGTGAACTTTGTCTGGATGCTATGTAATAAACCCCAGGCAGTAGAGTGATCCTTCAGCAGCAAAGTAAACTTTCACCCCAGTCGGAAATCTCCTGCGGCATCGAGCAGGATTTCTTCCAGAAAATCATGCCCACAGCATGATACTGCCGTCACCAACATGTTTCAGTTATGGGAGATTGTTGAGTGTGATGTGGCTTTTTAAATTTACACAGCTTTCTACATGCCAAAACGTTCTGTCTGACTAGAGCAGCTTCTTTCATGACCCTGTTGGTTGGTTCTCTGAATGTCTCTACTTGACCAGCCTATACATTTAGATGGATATCCATGTTTTGGTCAGTGTACTGTACATCTATCCTCTTTCTATGTTCAGACAATGAACCATAAAGCTCTGTGAGATGCTCATAGCTTTGGATGTTGTTTTAAAGCCTAACACTGCTTCAAAATTTTGCACAACTTCCTCCCTGAGCTGTCTGCTGGGTTCCTTGGTCTTCATGATTGCAATCATTCTCTAATGCTCTCTAGCCAACCTCTGATGCCAGAAACAGAACAGATGCAGTTGGACTGAAAATAAATCATACACAAGTTTAGGTGACTTCTAAAGTCACATAATAGCGACTCTGACTTTGATTTAAGATTACCAGAATAAACGGGGCTTAAACAAACGATGGCACATTTTTAGTATGATGATTATGGTTATAATACATTTGAAGAGCTTTTGTAAATCTGCACTACTAGTACCTTTAGTACCTTTGTTTATAAGCTGCATCAACTAATTGCTCTAATTCAACAAATGTATTGACTGCTTGTTTTCACTTCAAAGTAGAAGTTTGGTTAAAGTGGATTTTAACTGTTGCTCTGAGAACAACTTAATGTTTTGAAGATGGTTTTACAAAACCATCTTCCAAACATGCATCTCTGTCACCTGATTTACTCATTTAAACCTTCTTTTTAAAGCTCTAGTTAAGCAACCTCATTAGTGGACGGCTCAATCTAACTGACCCCATCTTTACGAAACAGTAAAGATAGGTCACTCTTTGCCTCAAGGAAGGATGAGAGGGAAAATGGGAATGGATTGATTAATAAAAAACATGTCTGTAAAGGCATTCATGTTGCTAGAACCAACATCTCATATCCAAACAATCATCCAGATATCATAGCAATGATTGCTATGACAACTACCCATGTGAGATGTTGAAAGGAGCTGAGAGGTAGCGTCTTTCTATCTTGTTAAAGATAAACAGCTCCATGTCGCAGATGATTTGCCAAACATCTGCGGCATGTGGATCTAATTTAAACAAAGAGTAAAGTGGATGGTGAACCCTTCTCTCCCCCTGAGAAAAAGGGACCTCTGGGTACAATGCTTTGTGTCAGCAGAAGCCAGCTGCTTTACTGGGTGATTAAACACTGGGTTTGGTTTAGAGAGATAAAGGCAAATACTGGGGCAGTGTCAACGCTACTAATCCCTCTACAAGTCACACCTCAGCAGTCATCCCACTGGACCAAGTGAAGCAAGCTGCAGACAAAAACAGGAATGATGCAGGCATGGCCGACTGAATTAGCACCACCTGAAAACTCCATCCCTGTTTATCCAAACATGTGACACAAGACTGCTGGAAATTGACCAGCAACACTAAGTACCATCTCTGTGCAGCTCTCTCAACATTCCACTATATCAGTGATCCAGGGCAGGGGTGTCAAACTCCAGTCCTCGAGAGCCACTATCCTGCACTTTATAGATGTGCCACAGGTACAAAAAACTGGAATAAAATGGCTTAATTACCTTCTTCTTGTGTAGATCAGTTCTCCAGAGACTTGCTAATGACCTCATTATTCTATTCTGTTGTGGTGCAGCAGAGGCACATCTAAAAGTTGCAGGGCAGTGGCCCTCCAGGACTGGACTTTGACACCTGAGGTCCAGGGGAATATCTTGTCCACAGGTTCAGGATTTACCAGTAGTTCCTGGTGGTTGAGGTTGTGGCGTTAATAAGCTTTAAACATGTACTGGATGCCCACCTGTGAGGAGGGTTGTTAGGGTTGGATGCTCTTGTAGCCTTTCACATGTGAGGGCAGGAATCTGGACAGGCTTCTTCCAAGCATAATAATCTGGGTCCACAACCATTTATTCCTCTGCTTTTGAACAAATCTACATGTCTGTACAGTCCAAGTAAAAATCTATGCAACGCCATCAAGTGGTGATAAAGCTGCCAACTGATTGGAATTTGAAACATGAAGATACTAAAGTAGTGCAAGGCTAACAATTCTTCCAACTCAATTAATTTTGAGAGGGTTGACTTTATCCTTCCAGTTCTTCTCCTTCTTTTCTTTTATGAAAGAAAAGGAGAAGATTGTTTTGTAAAATCATCTTCAAAAGATTAAGTTGCAGGGCAACTGTAAATGTAAATAATGATGAGCTGTTTTTGAATAATGATTGTAACTCCACCACTTTTAACTTTTCCCCTATTTGTACAGTTGAGGTTCTCAGGGAATTGAAAAACATAGACACCAGAAAATCGGCAGGTATAACCTGATGGATAACCTGGATCCTTTTCTTTCTAAAGTTGGCTGCAGAGTTTATAGCAGAGCCATTGTCTCATATTTTTAGTCCAGGGGTGCCAAACTCATTTTCGTTTTGAGCCATATCAAAAATTAAGAACATAATTAGTGAAATAAAATCAATAATTTGCTGTCAATTCCACAAATATCCAACCAAAGGGATCAGATCAGACAGGTTATGTTCAGATATTTAGGTAGAAGGTAATCCTTTCACTGAATTACAGTCTGGTATTTATGCATTGATTTTCAGAGAAGGAATGTGGGACAGCCCTTCGATGTCTGTGCAGAAGAATGAAGCAATGTAGGCCATTATTATTAGCAGCCTTCAGTTATCATTGTTACCTGTAGGCAGCTGTTAATCAATGCCGTTAAAAGTGTCTGTTTCTCTGCAGGGTGAGGAAGCTGAAGGAGACATTGGTCACAGTTCAGCAGCTTGATAAGAACATGGGCAACCTGCGAACATGGCTGTCCTGCATTGAGGCAGAGCTGGCCAAGCCCGTGGTCTACAATGTGTGCCACAGTGAGGAGATCCAGAAGAAGCTTGCTGAACAGCAGGTGGGGAAAGGAGAGGTGTACCATGACCTTTAAATGACCTATCAGGTGTGTCAACAATACACACCTTTCTTACCCCAATACAATGAGGATAAGAAAGGTGCAATCACATGTCAGAAAGTTATTTGAAGTCTACAGTTATCGTTCTAACTTGAGCTCATGATGTAGAGATGTTGTAAAAATAAACAGCTTTGTGAAATAATAAAAGTGCTAGCAGTTGGAACCTCCTGAGTATAGGCTTTATAGAGCAGCTTTTATACCTAGCAAAAGGTTCTATAAAAGGCAACTTTTTATGTTCTGGGAGAAAGGTTAAGGAGTGGGGATATTTTTTCACAGTTCTGGAATAAGTCTTCCAGGGAAGTACTTCAGAGAAAAAACAAATGCTCATTAAATGCACTAAAGCAGATTCTCGTTGGTCTCAGGAGCAAAATGAGCCCAAGACCAATAGGTTTATATTGGTCATTTCCAAAGTAAACCTAGCCATTCAGCTATCAATGAACCACTATAAGACCGGTGTGCACGGTGTCATTTGGACACGTCATAATTAGCAGGCTAAATAGATTCCCTAATGAGGACAAATTCTTAAATATCCCCAGAATCCTGCTGTGAGGTAATGCATGTTATCTTGTCACTGTTAATTTAATAAATGTTCCTAATTTTATACAGATGAGGACAATATAAATCCAGAAAGGGTTTAACAGGAAGACTAAACTAAAGCCCATGCAAGTAGGTTGCTTAATTTTTCTTCTCTTAGTTTTAGATTACTCAAATATCTTTCCCCATGAGCAGCAGTCAAAAGCAATATAAAGCAATAAAGCATAAAGGAACCCAGGAGCGGTCCTCTGGACCCTAGCCCTCCCAGTCGACGAGGTACTGTCAACCGCACCCTCCCTGATGGGAGTGGTGGCGGACTGAAGTGACGGCGCTCTCATCCTCATCTGAAGGCAGTAATGGAGGTTGATACCCTAGAGAGACTTCGAAAGGGGATAGACCAGTAGTAGCAGAAATATGGCAGTTGTGGGCATACTCTACCCAGGGGAGAAACTGGCTCCAGGCAGACTGGTTGGTTGAAGAAAAACAGCGAAGGGTTGTTTCTAGTTCTTGATTCATTCTCTCTGATTGCCCATTGGTCTGCGGGTGGAATCCCGATATTAATGAAACCTTAGCGTGGAGAGCTCTACAGAAGTTCCTCCACACCTGGGATATAAATTGGGGACCTTGGTCAGATAGCATCTCGAGTGGGATGCCATGCAGGCGGAAAACATGTTTTATTAGGAGTTGGGTGGTCTGGAAGGCACTGGGTAGCTTGCGAAGCAGAACTAAATGGCAAGCTTTAGAAAAGCAGTCAATTACGGTTAGAATGGTGGTCAAACCCTTGGATGGTGGGAGTCCGGTAATGAAGTCAACAGAGATGTGGGACCATGGGCGTTTGGGGATGGGGGGGGGGGGGGTTGAAGGAGACTGGATGGAGGTTGATGAGACTGTTTATTCCTAGAACAGACTGCGCAGGCTAGAACATATTCTCTCACGTCTTTGTGGACAGAGGGCCACCAGAATCTACGGTTGGTAAGAGAAATAGTTTGACTAATACCTGGGTGTCCTGAGAACTTTGATGCATGGATCCACTGAATAAAACGGGCTCGGATGGAAGTGGGTGCATAGATCTTGCCAAGAGGACATGAATCGGGAGCTGGTTCAGATCGTTAGGACTGTTTGATTAAATCCACAATCTCCCAGGTGACGGCTGCAACAGTGCAGCTGGGAGGGAGAATGGTGGCCAGGATCTTTACAGAGTCATCCGGGGAATGGATACGGGACAGGGCATCTGGCTTAATGTTACCTGGGCGATAAGAAATAGAGAGGTTGAACCTTGAAAAGCACAAAGACCAGTGGGATTGGCGAGGATTCAGCCTCCTTGCGGACTGGAGGTATGACAGGTTCTTATTGTCATCCAGTCCAGCACCGGATGTTCAGCTCCCTCCAGCTAATGCCGCCACTCCTCCAGGGCCAATTTTATGGCCATCGTAGTTATGCTCCGGTGGAGATAGCCTACGGGAAAAGAAGGCACAGAGATGAGTATTGTGATTTAGCTCAGAAACCTGGGACACCACGGCCCCCACACTGGTATCAGACGCATCGACTTCTACTATGAACTGCTTCATGGGGTCAGGTTGAATGAGTACTGGGGCATTAGCGAAAAGGGTCTTTAGTTTCTTGAAAGTGGCCTCTGCTTCCAGGGTCCAACAAAAGGTGGTCTTGGTAGAAGTCAGGTCGGTTAGTGGTAGGGCAGTTTGGCTGTAGTTGCGAATGGACCAGTGGTAGAAGTTTGCGAAACCAAGGAATCGTTGCAATTGCTTCCGTGTTTCTGGGGTCGGCCACTCCAACATAGCCCGGATGTTCTCTTCCATAGGTCTTACCTGCCCGCTCTCTAGGATAAACCCCAAAAATGATACTGGAAGTTTATGAAATTCATATTTCTCCGCTTTTACATATAACTTGTTCTCCAAAAGGAGTTGAAGGACTAGGCGGACATGACGTTTATGTTCCACTAGGGACTTGGAATAAATCAGGATGTCATCGAGTTATACAAAGACAAAAACATTTAAGTCTCTCAGCACATCGTTGACTAGGACCTGGAAAAATGCTGGGGCGTTGGATAGACCAAAAGGCATGACCAAATACTCAAAATGTCTGACGAGGATCTTGAAAGCCGTTTTCCATTCGTCCCCCTGACGAATGCAGAGTAGATGGCATGCGTTTCTTAAGTCTAGTGTAGATAAAATGGTTGCATCATGTACTGGTTCGAAAGCTGATGAAAGCAAAGTCAGGGGATATGTGTTTTTAACAGCTATTTGATTTAGACCTCTGTAATCGATGCATGGTCGTAGTGAACCGTCTTTTATCCCAACAAAGAAAAACCCCACCCCAGGGAGATGAAGATGGGCGAATGATTCTGGCCACTAAAGAATCCTTGATGTATTACTCCATTGTCTCAACAGACCTGGCAGGACAGCTGAGCGGAGACAGGAAGAGTGACAGGAAATGGACCAGGACTCAACATGTTTGTCTAACCAGTTGATATATGGATTGTGTTGTTGTAACCATTTAAACCCAAGGATTATGGGGGAGTTGGCCGTGGAAAGAATGAAAAACAAAGTTAGCTTGCAGTGGTTCCCTGAAATAATTAGGTTCACTCTTACCCAGATGTGTTATCTGGGTAAGAGTCTTTCCATCTATAGAGGTGACTCGTAGGGGAACAGTTAGAGGTTTGGTTTCGCTAGACAATTGTTGGACGAGCGCCGAATCAATGAAGTTCTCTTCGCAACGAGTCCACAAGAACGGATAACGGGAATGACTGATTGTTAAAAATCATAGTAGCAGGTAGGACTAAGCGAGGAGCATCTTCTTTCTGTAAGTGGTCTTCCAATCTCCTCGCCTCTACTGGCGGACCAGGAGATTTAACCGACTCGGACAATTGGCAATGAAGTGTCCGGGGAGCCCGCAATACAAACAGAGGCGGGAAACCATACATTTATGTCTCTCTTCAGGAGTAAGACGAGTACGGCCCACCTGCATGGGTTCAGGGTCCATAATAGTCTGAGGAGGGGAAACCAAAGGGGTAGGAGTTACAACCGCGTAGGTTCTTGCCGGTGGCTCTCTCCAGTTTCTGTCTCTCGTATGGGACCGTAGCCTATTATCGAGGGGAATGGTCAGGTTAATAAGACCCTCTAAGCTTTCGGGCTCGTCAAGGGTAGCAAGCTAATCTTTTATGGATTCATTCAAGGCACACTCTTAAAGAATCATCAAATTTGCATCCATAAGTAGCCGGTGAGGGAAAATGGGCCTCAGCCCATTCTAATGCCCAGCCAGAGAGCAGAGAAAGGGTATAAGCTATCTTAGAACTGTCTTGGGTAAAACTTTGAGGTGAATGATTGAATATGATTGAGCATTGTAAAACAAAACCTTTGCATTTGTCCAGTTCTCTGGAGAATCTCTCAGGAGTGGGTGGCCAGATCTCAGAAAACGAGGGCCGGAATGACTGAACCAGATCAGGGGCTGGTTCTGGAGACGATGGCTGTGGAAGAGAAGTTTGGAGAAAATTAGCGAGTTCAACAAGGCGTCGGTTGGTCTCTGCTTGACTGGTGCTTAGCTCTCTTAGAGCAGTTTCATGGGATTGTAGCAATGTATGTTGCTCTCATCACATTCTCCGGATGGTGTCTGCAGGGCTTGTTTGTTGGCCAGAGTGTTCAGTCATGCTAGGATCTATATGTTTAGCCCACATGCAGAACACCACACAAGAGAAGCGGAATCAGTAAATTTCAATATGAACAGTAAAGTTGGCAGGCGATCGATCCAGGAAAACGGGGCTCATGGAGCGGTCAGCACACTATGAAAAAACGGCAGGGAAAACAGTGAGTTCATGTGACCAATATGGCCCCACACTCGGTCTTGAGTACCAGGGGGAGCAAACAACTCAAAACCCAAAAGGGAAGCGGTCGAGGTCAATTATTTTATTACAACAAAGTCACTATAAAACCATCCTCTTTTCACCATAAAATCCGGGGTTCAATAATTGTCCTTAGATAAAAGTCAATTAAAAGCCACAGGTTGAGTTTCCCTTATGATGCAGTTTCTAGTGGATGTAATCAGTCTGCGGCGCAGCTGACTGTGCGACGCTCCAGCACCACACCGCACCACGCCTTGGCGTGCCACGCCCCTCTTCAGCCAGAGCCAGCTAAAACAACAGATCAGGAGAGCGCCAGCATCCCCGCACCAAAACTCCATCGGAAGATGTAATTTCTTCCAATACTCTAAGCAGAATGAGGCGCTACTTACAGGCGCGGGCAGAGTTTTCCTCTGCCCTGATTCTTTGTACTGGATCATCTGTTCCTTGCTCCACAGCATATCGGTCTTTGTAGCTCCCAGGATCGGTTCACGCCCGCCTTCCATCCAGGCTCCTTTAATTTTGGCTTCAATCAGCCTCTGCTGACACCAGTACGGGTGGCCAATTAGTCTGCTCCGCCTCCTTACACAACCACCTCCGGTCCAGTGCTTTTGGATTGTTAAAAGGGAAAAAAACAAGAAACAACAACCCAAAACAATCTAAACATGCGAAGCGCAACAAAAAGAAAGAAAAAGAAAAAAGAAAAACACCATCATATTTTCCCCTGTACAACATTCGCAGGTAGTAGGAAATGGGAGTGCTGACGGAAACAATGGACTGATCTTACTTGTATGGATGAAGAACTCAGTCTGGGAGGTTTTGTTGGTGATTTCGGGTTCTCTGTGTCTTTGTGGGTCCGGGAGGTCCAGATTCTAGGCAGGGAATTGATCCGGGGGGAGACGTGGAGGTGCATTGGAGGGTGGACGGGTAAGTTCGGGCGGGCCGGAGTCAGAGGAACAGTTCGGCCATCAGCCGGGGAATCCAGGAAGAGCTTGTACTCCAACGGAGAAGGAAAGGATGGGAACTCGGGCAACCAGTGGGTACTGTCCACGGCATCATGAGGGAGATTGTCCAGAGAGAACCAGGTTTGATCGTCACTGGGAAGATCTGGGCGTCTTAACAGGAAACAGCTGAAGACTGGGAGAAAACACGAGATGACTCACTAGAAGGAAAAAACGCTCAGAGAGAACACAGAGACTAGCTCTGGGGGGCTCGGAATACCATTGCTGGCTAACTCTCTGGTGTCGAAGTACTGGCAGCCCGCACCTCTTGTACTCTCGGCCTGATGAGGCGATGAAACACCGGTGGGCAGAATAATTGGACCAACCTCTGGAGAGAAAGTGAGTATGACGCCATCTGGTGGCTGAATGGTGAGTAACAAAAGGAAACAAAACCTTTGAAACAAAAAGAAAACCAGAAAACTCCGCTCCACGACATGAATGACATTAATCGCCATATCAGGGGGATTTATTTTAATTTGGAAAAGAGCAAACATTAATGAAACTGTTTTGTTTTCACCTTTTATATAATTGTTGATTTTGAACATCTTCTCTGTGATAGATTTGTCCAGGAATAGTGAAAGGGCAAACCATGGCCAGTTTAGAGCCCTTTATGTTACAGCCACCCTGTTACGGTCCAAAAGCACACTAACTGAAAAACTGAGTAATGAGTGCTGCAAAAGAACATCGGAGCAAAGGGAGCTATTCCTAAAGGAGGAAGCTGCCATGCTGAGCTGAGTCTCGGTAAATGTGCGAAGAAGCAGAACTCATGAGGTGGTCTGAAAAGGAAATGGGCTTTAGCCTTTTAGTCCATTAGTTGTCTGCCCTGCAGCTGCAAAATGACTAAAAGTTGCTGCACAGAGGAAAGGTATAAGGGGGGATCGACCAGGTTACATGTAACCTAAATTGTAGTTTAAACAATGTTTAAACCGCATTGTTGCAAAACCAAAAATGACTAGTTAGTGGCAATGCACATCAAATGTGTTTCTTCAGTAAACACACTGTTGAGACCCATAGAAGTCACACAAAAATGCCAATGTTCTTTAGATATGCTACATCTTTACAAAAATTCAGGGCTCTAAATATGAACAAGTTTCAATGAGTAAGTCCTCTTAATAAAGTTCCTCATAAATATTGTAGCTCTTAAGTTATGTGCTTTTTAAATTATAACTTAAGTTACTTTATTTATAAGACTTTTTTGGTATTTTCATGTCAAGGATGACTGAGAAATAGATAGAAATAATGAATATCTGGGAAGTATCATAACTAAACTCAACGTTCAAAGCACTACGGTTTTTCTTGAAAAATTTTCAGATTTTATTGTGGTTTTAAAAGCTCTATGTTGAAGATAGTAAGAAATAAAGGCACATCGCTCTGTTTTTCTATCTGCTCTATCTGTAACTGCTCTCGGCTCTAACATGGAGTTGCCATCCATTGGCAGCTCTCAGCCCATCCCTCCCGTTTCAAACTCTTCTCAGTAACATAAGAGTTAAAGAGCTAAATATACCGTATTTTCTGGACTATAAGTCACAGTTTTTTCATAGTTTGACCGGGGGTGTGATTTATACTCCGAAGCGACTTATGTGTGAAAATATTAACACATTATTATATCATATTACATGTTATTTTCACACTAAGCGGCTCTAGACTTTTCCAAGATTGGAGGGGTCCAGACCCCCCCTGAGCCCTTTGGGATTTCTGCCCATGGATGTCATCCTCACCACCAGGCAAATATGTTTAAGGATCAACTCCTCAGGAATCTTCATCAGATGCAAAGTCATGTCTACCAGCTGCTGAACCTGCTGAAGTCCTTAGAATGTTTAATCTTTGGTACTGGTACCACACAAGAAGTCATCCAGTACCACTCTGGTGGTTTTGTTGTGGCTACTCAGAAATATTGACCTTGTTATCCCTAAGCCATTTTGTAACTAATTTGATGGTGCCATAATATGTCTTTGCTCTGAATTCAAATTAGAATTTGGATACCACATATTTATTCATTCTAGATACATTTTATTCTTGTGTTCTTAGAATCTTATAAACTTTTGTATTTTGAGGAACCTCCTTGAAACAAGATAGAATGATATCTGAAGACATAAAGAATTGGTTTGATGGAAAAATAATGACTCTAGTTATGAGGAAGAGGAATGGGAGCAGATTCCAAACAACAGTGAAAGGAAACAGAGGCAGAAATTTAAAATGGTAAAATCTCAGAAGATGAGACAGAACTTGTCCTGTTTCTTTGAAAAGGCAGCTAGTTTATCCCAATAGTGAATAGGGATGATGGAAATGACTACTGTGCAGCTTTGAAAGCTTTTAGCTGTTGTCATGGCAACCCAGAGAGTGCTAGAAGACAAAACCCTGCAAAAGTGCTGTCAGATCTTGTGGACAGAGGTGCACACATACGTAAACATTCTCACACGTTTGTGCTGAAGCACTGTAGTCAAATATTAAAAGCCCTCTCTTGTAAAACATAATTCAAATCTGCCAGCAGTTCTGTCACCCACAAGTCTGATTTAAATCTACAGAGCATTGCAGAATCAAACTATAGACATCAATTATGACTTTGCTAATTTGGATATACTTGTGCTTATAAAATAGGCCATAAGTTTGTGCAAGACAGGTGGAGAAGACAGCACATACATTGATTAGTTTTTAATTGAACTTGCATTCCTCACTTCACTAATACAGGTATTACAAGTAACCTGTATTGATATCTATTTAATTCACAACAACCAAGTTTATTCATTTAGACCAAATTCATAAAATATTTGTATCATCCATTCAGTCCAATCATCCAATCATGATTGAAAGTCATTTACACACATCCCAGTTTGATCCTGGTTATTAATTTTGGTTACATGTCAAAATGACTCCAGTAAATTAGACACTGCAATTAATTACTAAATGAAACCCATCAAATGGCATCATAGCACCATTCTTGTAGACAGCTCTCACCCTTTACATGCTGAGTTCCAGTTTCTGCCTTCTGACCTCCAGCTCAGCCTTCTCTATATGAAAATGAACAGTTACAAGCTCTCCTTTGTTCCGACAGTAATTTATCTTTTTAATGCCGGGGAGACTCACACCAGACTGTTGACTTCTGTTATTTGTTCCATATATTACTGAAGTTAGTAGTAACTGTCATTTGAGAATGATGTACACTACTATACGGTATCATGTATTGATTTATATTTGATGTTTTTTGTGTATTTTATTGTTTCTTACTTTTTAACTTTTGGTAGTCTCTCTGTGTATGACATAAAAAACTTGCTGTAATATTAATTGCCCATTCGAGACTTAAATACATCTGAATACTGAATAAGAAATACAGACTTTGAGCCCGTTTACTCAATACAGCATTGAGTCACTGACTACCAGAAATCCCTCATTCTGAGCATGCAGGCAGAGGAAAGGAAAACTCCTTTTCAACAGGAAGAAGCCTCCAGTATCTGGCTTAAAACTTTCTATGTTGAAGTAAAGTAAAAGGTTAATGGCTGTAGTCATTCTTTTAGTAGCTTCATCAAAGACAGAAATTTAAATAAAATGTTTTTTCTTTAAAAATGACAACATAATTCCTACATCAATACTCTACTAGTACAGGCAGACTTCCTCCATACTGACATCTGACAAAATTGTGAGACAATTTTTCTCTCTGGTCCTAAAGCTGAACTATGTCAATGAAGACTTTATCTATAAAATGGGCAAAAAGACTTCCACAGACCAGATTGCAGATGGTCAGGGTCAGACCAAGCATTAAGAATTTGTTGACAAAAACAGAGTTTGGAGTTTCAGACAAAAATAGCATTTCATAATATCAACTGTTCCCCAAAGGGAGACATATTTTTAATCCACATTGTATGTCATATTGACCTGTAGGATCTGCAATGGGACATTGAGCAGCACACTGAAAGTGTGGCATTGGTGCTAACGCTGTGTGACATATTACTCCATGATGCTGATGCATGTGGCAGTGACTCAGAAAGTGACTTGATCCAACAGACTGCTCACAGCCTGGACTGTCGCTGGAGGAACATTTGCTCCATGTCCATGGAGCGGAAGATGAGGTGAGACTCCAAAGAAAATTTTTTGAAAATTTTCTGAAATGATGTTTATAAAAAGGTGAAGTGACTTGTTTGGTGTACTCAGGATTGAGGAGACTGGGCATCTTTGGTGTAAGTTCTTGGATGACTATTCTCATTTTGAAGACTGGTTGAAAGCAGCTGAGCTCACTGCAGCCAACCCCAATTCCTTTGATGTCCTCTACACTTGTGCCAAAGAAGAGCTTAAGAAGTTTGAGGTCAGACAATTATGCTTACTTCCCTCTCTTTTCTTCAGCAACATCCACTTTTGAGGAGAACTGAACAGGGTTTTAATTTAGAAATGTGGATTCTGAACATCAGTAGTGTTTTTTAGTACATTCAATCTCCCAGTGAAATACAGTCTTTCAGATATTCCCCAAAGGTTTATTAAGCTCCTCCTTTTTATGTATTAAGTTTCAATAGTTCCCAAAATATCACAAAAGATGTTAGCCACACTGTAAATGCAAACATGGTATTTAATTGAAAAATTAGTTGACTTAAATGTTCAGCATGTCGGGTGCCCTGTGGTGGCGCAGGGGGTTAGCACGCTCCATGTTTGAAGGCCCTAGTCCTCAATGTGGATGTCGCGGGTTCGACTCCCGGTCCCGGCGACCCTTGCCTCATGTCTTCCCCTGTCTTTCCTGTCTGCCTACTGTCAAAAATACGAGCCACTAGCGCTGCAAAAAACTTTTCAGAGAAAATAAAAAAAATGTTCAGCATGCCAGACAAGTTTGTTTACTCTCACTATTGGGATCTTCTGGACTTGATAAAGCACTGTGCAAGTACAAGTCATTTACTATTTACCATTTTTAAATATTTGATGTAATTACGATAGTAATTCTGTGAAGTGGGAGAGAGTGGTGTTGTGGTGGCACAGGGGTAAAGTGCAAGACCTTAGTCCTTGATGCGGCTGTCACAGGTTCAAGTCCTGGCCTAGTTACCTTTGCCATACGTCTTCCCCCTCTCTCACCCACTTTGCTCTCTGACCACTCTCAAATAAAAACCTCTGAGTGTTTAACTGTAAAAAAGGAAGCAGGGTTACATTTATATCAAGCAGTTCACATAAATTAAAAGAAATTAAGTTAACATGATGCACTAATGTGAAACTTTGCTTAATTTTTTGAGGCAAATAGTTTGCCTCAAAACTATTTGCCTCTAATTAGTTCACCTTTTTAAGTAAGGTGAACTAATTAGATTTTACAGTACAGAGATTCTAGCAACAGATAATGGGAAGTCTCTCCAGAAGTGGACTTTTACTTTACCACAAGTGCTTTCCGTGTGAAAAATATCTAACTCTCCAAAATTACAATTTGATATGATTTACAGTGTTATGCTGGCAAGTTCCATTTATCAAGGTCTAAGGATTGCTCAAACAAGAAAGTATCTAAACTTTCTGGTGGAGGTGGCGGTTACATGTTACTTGCAGTCCTCCACATGACATGAAGTTAGATGTAGTCTGGTAAAAAAAAAAACAACCCCTTTTTCTATCCTTTGCTTTGTACAGGGGATTTGGCCTCTTGGCTGTTGAGAAACTATTGCTCGCTGGAGGTGTGGACTCTATTCACTAATGTTTATCAGTGATTCATTTAATGTGCCAGTTTGCCACTGTGAAGACAGAAGTGCTGATCTGAGCGAGATACCTGTTAATGTTAATTCAATATTTGGGATCTTACCCAACACAGACTGAAAGGTTTTGTTCATTTGCTCCACTTCCATTGCTAAAACTACAGACAGAGAACTGTTCTAAAACAGTGCTGAAAATTGATGTTATTATAGCGGTGGTAAACAATCAAATGAGAATTTGAGATTGAGTCTGCAACATTTTAATTTAATAATTGTTACAAAGTCACCTAGCAATGGCGGAGTGATATTAACCCCCTCCGCAACCACGTTAAACTGTGACAAAACTAGTAAATAACACACACCCAAAACAGTATTAATAAACACAAACCTTGACTATTCCATGAAAATGGCTTGTGCGCCACATTATCATCCACAACTTGTCTTTCTGTTCACTGATTGGACTGGTTGAAATTCTACTAGAGGGATCTAAGAAAATGAGAGAAAACTCACACATACTGTGTCAGACAGGTTAGTGTTTGTCATACTAGAGTAGTCTTGAGTTTCCATTTGTAATTCCAGTTTTTCTTTATTGTCTTACCACTTCAAGACGTTCCAGCGGCAGGTTCATGAGCGGCTAACTCAGTTGGAGCTTGTCAATAAACAATATCACCACCTGGCCCGGGAGAACTGCACAGATGCTGCTTGCAAGCTTAAGCTCTTGGTTCATGATGGAAACCAGCGATGGGACTTTCTGCAGAGAAGGGTGGCAGCTGTTCTCCGCAGACTAAAGGTGAGAACCAAGTTTAGGTCCAAGAATTGATCAGATGTAACGTTTGAGAAACAAAAGAATGTCAATGTGGATGTTTTTATATTGCACATTAAAAATGTCAAAATCTAACCAATGACCTTTGCAAATCAGTCAAGCAAATCAGATACCAGCATAATGAATAAACACAGGTGGGTATAAATACACAGGGGGTAATCAAGGGAACTAGACACAGCTGGGATCAATCAAGGGTAGATAGGACAATACTGACACAGAATCCTAAATAAACACACAGAAAAACTAAAATCCTTTCACAACATTTGTGGTTTACCTGAATTTTCCAGCAACTTTTACTGTTACTTTTACTTTTACTTTAGAATTGGGCTGATTTGATTACAGCAAATCAGCCCAATTCTATTCCTATCCCAATCACCTTCTTTCAGATGCACATCTTAAAACGCCAGTGTTATTCCTGAAATGCTTATCTTTCTCAATTGCAGCACTTTACCTTTCAAAGAGAGGACTTTGAAGGAACCCGTGAAGGGATTCTTGTCTGGCTTACAGAGATGGACCTGCAACTCACCAACGTGGAGCACTTCTCCGAGAGTGACATCGAAGAGAAGATGAGGCAGTTGAGAGTAAGACTACTTCCTGTTTGTTTATACAAATCTTCTTGATTCAAATTCAAAAATAGCTTATTAATCCCAAAGGGAAATTCAATTTTACTGTAGCTCATCAAATCAGATTCTTGAAAGAATTATTGAAGATGGTGATGGCTGTTGGTAGGAAAGAAAGATAAAGGTAACCCTGCAGCTGTTAAAACTTTTCAAAGGTTAGTCTTCAGTACTACCTACATCTTCTTGACATTCTTCAGTCTAATTTTTGTTCTTATCAAAATATTGATAAATCACAGAAAAAATGATCAATATCTTCCAA
Source organism: Poeciliopsis paucimaculata (assembly GCA_903067055.1). NCBI lineage: Eukaryota > Metazoa > Chordata > Actinopteri > Cyprinodontiformes > Poeciliidae > Poeciliopsis > Poeciliopsis paucimaculata. The sequence goes on along the minus strand of CAEGAD010095549.1, from coordinate 25,247 downwards.
AAAAAAAGTATCATCTTGCATATGGAGTAGGAGAAAACGGTATCTGTGAATAATGATGGAATATTGGCAGTAGTCCATGTAAAAATGCCTACACCCAAATACAAAGTAACAAAATACAAAGCAAACAGGCTGCAAGGCTAAACTTTTCAGTTGGATAATTTTAATTGGCGATATTATTGGTCAGGAAGCTTGCATTGATACAAGAGCTGTTGCTGTCTATAGTCCTTACACCCCTCTGTCCCACTTCACAGAATTACTAATTACATCAAATATTCTAAATGCATATCCATCCATCCATCCATCCATTTTCTCACACCCTTGTCCCTAATGGGGTTGGGATCTAAATACATAACGTATTCAAAAATATTCTGCTGATAATAAAGATGAATTTACTCTCGCTCTCAACTATCACTGTCTGTTCCAGGTGTCTCTTGTGAAACAGAAATCTGTTTCACACGACTATCGTCGTGTGACAGAGAATACCAAAAATACAATACAAAGGTTCTGGCTTGGGACTTTTGCATGTTTTTAAAAATGTGTTTATTGTGTTAAAACCCTCTTCCCCCCCCCCCCCCCCTCCAAAAAAATCAAAGAATTAAGTTAGTTGACTGCAGTGTACCTTAATATAAAATGATATAGACTTGTTTTGATGTTATGTGAAGCAATTCTGTTCATGGAAACACTGGGATTATCTCTTTATCATGAGTCAGATTAGATTAATTAATGGCTCCAGAAGAGGAACAAAACCTGAAATAAAGCATTTGTACTTGGATGCATTCTGTATTGACTCAAGGTACTTGGGGAAAAAAAGCACAATTAGCAAAAATTTACTTTTGAAGTGAGTTGAAGAGACTATTCAGCCATCTTGTTGGGGGCAACATAATTGCCACTCCCCCCCCCCTCAATTTTAGTGTCGCCCCCCCCTAATAGTCCTCAAAATCTCTCTACCCCCTCTGCACCCCCTCCTCCCACTTTGATAACCAGATAATCTAAATGTCAACAGTAGAGCACCAGTAATCTGCCCCAACCCTCCCACCCCCTCCACTGCTCAACAAATAAGAAATGTGGTTTCTCCAAGGCGCCAAACAGGCTAGGACCACCTCTAGTCAGTGGTCAAGGTTAGTCAAGCTGATAATTGGCCAGTTTGAGTCAACATTTTTTTGATGCATCTCTAATCTCAATATGCCAAATAAAGATCCTTCTTTGCTTGTAGCAGAGAGGTAAAAACCTGAGCGATAGGGACCTTAGAGTTGCAAAGTTTCATCGCTTGTTTGTTTTATTTTGTGTAGGCTCCGCCCTTTAAGGATATCTCTCCCTTGCAACACTGGAAAAACTTTAGTCCACTCCCCCCTACTGGGTGGGCCCAACCTCAGTCTGTATACATAACTGTCACACAGGACAATCGGCTTCCATTTTTTCTTCAGTGAATAAGCAGCACTTAAGCGCAAAGATATCTAACAGTAGCCAGAGCTGCTGCCAGAAATCTTGGGCCCCATGACAAAAAAATAAATTGGGCTACCTAATTTGGGGACACTGAATCAAGATCTAACAGGCAGCCTTTTTTGCCCGAGCCCTGGCATGTTCCATGCTGATGAAGGGGTTTCTGAGAGGTGTACGCAGACAAAGACCTGTGCCAGGCACACTTGTTCCTCAGTGGGATTTGGTGCTGGTCCTGAGCGCACTGGTTAAATCTCCACTTGAGTCTTTAAATCAGGCTCCAGTTAAGTTTTTCTCTTTCAAAACAGCTTTAGTGTTAGCCTTGAAATCTGCAGAGAGAGTGAGTTATTTATCCACTTTCTCTGTTTCCCTTTCATGTCTCAAGAAATGAGCCGATGGCAGCTCAGCTGTGCTGCGTCCTAACCCTGCTTTTACTCCTAAAAGCATCACAGATTGAGAGATAACTCTGAATGGCTTTTGCCCTCAGAAATCTAAGGAGTGAAGTGTTAATGTTAAGTGCCGCACACGACTGCACTGTCGCTCTCATTGTCTGTTCGTGCATTATAGAGATAACTCTGCGGGACATTTCTATCTGTCCAGCACCTTTCATACTTGTTGTATAAGGCTATATTTACTCTGGATTGGATCCCCCAGATAATCCCAGAATTCACTCCACCACCGGGATTTCATCCTTCACCGTTCTGCATGTAGGGATGTCTGTGGGGGACATTTGCAGCCTCATGGTCATGTCTGTGGTCAATTATTCATTTTTACCTGGATGACATTTCTACATTCTCTATGATACATTTTGTTCTCAGGGTTCTGACAGAATTATTATTTTTTGTTATTCTTTAATGCATGATCCAATTGATGTTTATGTTGATTTAGAAAGCACTTTGAAAACAACACAGTTGGCCAAAGTGCTATACAATAAGTTGTTGACTTTATTGTTCATTGTTACACTGTTATAGGTCATAACCTTCGTTTTGCTTATTCACAGCAGCAGGTCTGTTATTTTAATCAGTGTTTCTCTGGCCAGTCTTATAACTGACTGCAGATTCCTATTTTTAGTGATTGTGGAAATTTTGATTTTTTTTTAGCAATGTTACTTAATGAATCTTCACTGAATCACACTTAGATCCCCTCCTCCATCACCCAGGACTGCCTCTGTTCACTAACATGTTTTGGTGTTAGTGTAGTGGTGTTAGTGGATATGGCCAATATCCAATTTCCTTCAGACAATTCCTGATTGCTCATTAAAAATAATGCATACTGTAAGGTGGAGATAACAGACCTGCTCCTGTGAAAAGGAACAATGACGTTTAAGGTTTCGAACTACAACAGTGTAACACTGAACAGAGCAGCTCAAAAACGCCCTGCTTTGTGTATGCACTCCAAGGTGTCCTCTCTGGTCTTGAAGAGAGACCAGAGAGGATTATCCCTCTAAAGTTGATGCCCGCTCAGCAGTTGGCATGATGTCACGCATTCAAAGACTACTGTAACAGAAATGGCAGTATATTCTTATCCCACTAACAAAACAAAACATTTTTATATTATTAATCAAATTTTATTAGTCACCAAATATCATATACATAAGTTTAAATTCTCAAAGCAGAAACTTTGCTTTTCAGCCTTTTAAGAGGAATTCAAACAATATATTAGCTCTCTCCGGTATTCAAAAAATAGAAAAGCCATTAAGACAATGGATATGTGCTTTCACTTTAATATGTTTCTGACTTAACTTTTTATTTTATTTTCTATTTGTTTGTGCTTGCTATATAACACCCTGGTTTTATTGTCTTGTCTGTTTTGTTACTTATTTGTGTTGTTAATTTTGCTGTTTCGTAAATCCCTTTATTATCAATAAAAAAAATGTTAAAAAAGAAAAGAAATGGCAGTATACTGAGTACTCATTTGAACTCAGTTGGAGACCTCAGACTTCAGACTTTATAAAAGTAACATTTTTATATTGGTTTTGTTTTTTATTTACTTCCAAATAAAAACAGATTTATGATCAATCATTTTTGCCATGATGTGCATTTTTAGCATTTGCTGCTCATTCAGCAAATGTTTTGTGAACAGGTAGTGCTTGAATGCAATATGAAACCCATTTTTTCGATTTTCTCAAATGCACCACATTTCTAAAACAACCAATAAAAAAAGTTTCTGTCAATGTGCTGGCACGTTGGAGTGAGAGACATGGTGAGACAATGGTTCTGGAGAGAGTTTTGGAGACAGGAAGAGAAGGGATCGTAGTGACGTTTTGGATTTTAGTGTTTTCGGCGAGTTTTTGGACTACACTTGTGTTAGAGTTTGTGAGTGTGTGGTTTGCTTCTAAAATATTTTCCTGCTCTAAAATTTCTCTCTGTAGGGCTTCCAGCAGGCGATCACTCTAAACACCAACAAGATTGATGCCCTGATTATTTTTGGGGAGAATCTAATCCAGAAGAGTGCTCCACTGGATGCTGTGCTGATCGAGGATGAGCTGGAGGAGCTTCACTCCTACTGCCAGGAGGTGTTTGGCAGGGTGGTTCGCTTCCATCACCGCCTCATCAACAGAAGACCGGTGAGTAGTAGTAGTCAAAATTACATGAAACTATGCAGAGAGTGAGCATCTGATGGAGGATGTCTGAGCTCCCTCACAGCTCAGATCTGATGGTGCTGATTAGCTGATGGTGTTGAAGGCTGAACTGAAGTCCACCAACAGGACTTTGGCGTACAATCATGGGTGGTTGAGGAGGCGAAAATTGAAATTTAACCCCAGGGTTACTATATTATCAACAAACATGTTTGATCAGTCTGAGGTCCAGCTACAGGGAGACCAGCCACGGGCCTATGATGTAATTCAACTATAGTACTTGATGTATATGCAACAGGTCTGTAGTAATTTAATTGTGTGATGGTGTGTTTTTGGGATTGGGGACGATGGTGGAGGAGAGACCTGAAGATGGAGGCCAATTGATCAGCACTGGCTTTTAGGCATGAAGGGGAGACACCATCTGACCCTGCAGCTCTCCTGGCCTTCTGATGCTGAAAGAGTCCATTTACATCTTCCTCAGTGATCTTTAGAGGTTATAGAGTTGTTGATGAAGAGTGCAAGTAATAATTTTGTGTGGGTGTGGTGTGAGATGCAAATAGATGGGTTTTCAAACCTTGCAGAAGAGGGTCTTTAGGTCACCATCAAGTCAAAGAGGTCTCCCATGTGTGATCTCCTTTACTTAGTGATATTGGTAGGACTCTGTGTTAGCTGAGAAGATGTTCCTTAGAATGTCACTGTTGCTTCTCTCAGCTGCTTGCTTGTGCAGGATTCAGTTCCTGCTGCTACAGCAGCCTCTTCCTTGGTGTAATGAAACTTTCTGAAATGTGAGCCATGGTTTCTTGAAATTGCATCCACTGGATGCATCTGGACACATAGTCCACTTGCTGGACCATGTGTAACAGTCATGGTCTGAACACATCCTCACAAAAGTTGATGTATGCAAATTTGTTTGCTTCCAAACCATTAAAATCTGTGCAGCCAAAGCAGGCCTGGAAACGTCTGCTTTGACTGATCAGCCCACTTCCTGGCATTGCGAACCATTGACTTCGAAGTTTTCAGTGTTTAAATGTAAGTTGGAGGGAAATGAATTACAGTTAACAGAGAGTCCTAAAGTTCCACATCGGTAACATCGCAGGCAGGACTGGACTGACTCTCTGACGTACCGGGAAACGCCCAGTGGACTGATGTCCATTTGCGAGCCGACCTGAGATTGTCAGAATTTATCCAAAAAATATGATAAAAATACACAAATTTATCCACTGTAATGGCCCATTGGTTGATTTTCTTGCAGGACATTGGGCTAATCCAATTAAATCTGTCAGTGCTTCTTAACTGGCTTCTGTCCTCCGAGGTTATCTATTCTGTTGACTGGAGTGACACAAGTGAGTGGATACATAGTGGCACTGACTAGCCCATAAAACTAAAATTGTCACTGGCCCATTAATGGCTAAAAAGTGGTGGAGGCAGAAAAATGTGCCAAACCAACTGATATGTTTACCTCACAGTTTGACCTCTGGAGCAGTTTCATTGGAGAAAGAGAGATAATTAGCATAACCCCTGTGAGAAAGGGTCAGATTTAGGATGTGTGTGTGATAATAGTAATAATAATAATAATAGTAAATGTTGTTTAAACTGCAGGTTCTGGATGAGGATAGGGAGACATCAGACCATGAAATAGACCTGGACCAATCCTCCTGTGAAACCAATAACATTTCCTGGACAGAAGAGAGGAAAAAGAAAGAAAACGAAGGTTCAGTTCTGGGTGGAATCTTAGCTGGACAGCAGGCCATGTCCCACCTGCTGATACCTCCACTGGAACGGTTAGGAAGAGAAACCCCCGTCAGCGTGGACTCCATCCCCCTAGAGTGGGACCACACCGTTGACGTAGGAGAGTCAACGTCGCACGAGGATGAAGAGGATGCCTCATTGTTCAGTGCTTTGTCAGGTGATCAGCAAATATGAATCATCCATTTCTTTGTGAATCTTTTCCGTTAATTTTTTTCCCTTTGGGTCTCCTACACACAGTTAACCTCCACTCTTCCCCACAGATATGAGGGTGACAGAGAGTTCAGATTAATTAGTGAAAACCACAGTGATCCTCTGGCTGGCCCTTTGTTTGCTGTTAATATAATTATACTTTCCCCAACATGCTACTGCACAGCAACCCCTGAATAATCCAAGTTTCCAATTTATTAATCTCTTTGCATTATCCCTCTGTTGTTCATTAATTATTTTTTTCCAATGGATAGTGATGCTTCATATTTTAATTTTAATTTGTTTTTTATTTTTATTTCGTTTTTACCAAAGTTACTCTGTTTCCCTCAGTGAAGTCAGTTATGCAGCGGCCCAGCTGGCACCAGCCCAGCTCCCTGGAGAGGAAACGTGTTTGCAGAGAAATCATCCATAGTCTGAGCAACACGCCAGCTCACAACAGCAGCTTTTCACATCAGGGAGGCTATGTAAGAGTCTTCCTATGACCCAAATGTTGATGTTGTTAGAGGTCAGGAAGCTGAAGTCTACAGAACTGTTTGCAGCTGACCTATAACACTGCAGACTGTCAGGAGACAGAGAGACTTAAATGCTTGATGAAGGTTTATAATTCACTGAATGCAAAAATTCCTCTTGGTCCAATAGCTCTTTAACACAGTTAACCTCCACTCTTCCCCACAGACACAAAGTGACGAAGATTTCATTTTATTTAGTGAAAATTACTTGTTAATTTAGGTTAGGTTTTATTACATTACCAATTAATCAGAATTAATTTGTGGTTCATTAAACTCAGTATCAGAAATGTGGAATTGAATGATTGGAATTAGATTCAAGTCACAAATTTAATGACTTTAGTCTCAATTAATTAATGTCAAAAATTACTTTTGGCATGCCTTGGACTTTCACTCCGATGACTTCATTTCCACTTGACCCATTTGACTTGAAAAGACTTTTGATATCTTTACACCAAACAGAAGGTGTGTTTCAATGAAACAATGACGATGCAAGCATGCACAATCCTGCCTACTGTGTCCCTCAATCTTTGCCAATAGGTAAGTGTGTGTTTTGCTACAACACACACTGTGCATCTGCCAAATTGTTTTCATGCCTTTCTCCTACTTCCTAAAATGATAGCAACAAAACAGAAAGAGGTGGAACAGTCCTGTGTTCCAATCCTTTCAAAGAGGTGTGCTTTAAATTGGAAAAAGAAAAAAAAAAAAACAACAAAAAAACAAAAATCATCATCCATACAGGATGTAGTCTACCATGGAGCACAATGCATTACAATAATGTTAATCCACTTCCAGAATATCTTAGATGCAGACAGAAGCACGTTCAGACACATCCTTAACGACTGCATTGACATTTGCACAGTATACCAGAGATGTCATAAATATGAATATTATGTTAGATGATAGATTGAGAGGAAAACGTTCTAAAGTAGAGAGCAGTGTGACATCTTTTCTGAACTCGTAATGGTAACCATAAGTGTTGTTTAAAATAAATAAATAAAAGTAAGAAAATATATCTTTCTTGTTCCATCTATTTATATTAAGCAGGTGGATCACCCACAAAAATGTGTTCTTTGTCTTAATTATTTAGGTTTAATTAATATGCTTCAGTGTCATAGTTTGGGCTTAATGACACTATAATGCTCAATATTGCTTTGGTTTCTTTCTATCTGCCTTTTTTGTCTTTTTCCCATGATGCCTGCCTGTTTAAATGAAAAAGTATTATCAAATGGCAAAAAAAGGTCAAATTATTTAAGATTCAAAGTGAAATGTTTAGGACTTTGACTTGTTTTGAGATTTATCTGCCTAGACTTTGTCCTTGACTTGGAGTAAAAGTTATGTCCTTACTTGGGACTTAACTTGAGGAAAGACTTAATACATGTGACATGGCTGCGTTCACACTACAGCCTGAAGTGACCCAATTCCGACTTTTTTGTCAAATCGGATTGTTTTATTGGGGCCGTTCACACTGCCACAGCCACACACATGCAACCTGTATATATTCTGCAGTCTGAACGAGCAAACGACCCGAGAGTGTCCCGCATGCGCAGTAGTGGATACAGTAGAGTCAGCGTTCTCAGTGTTCTGCCAACAGCCATAAAAAGAAGTACTCACTGTTTGTGGAAGTAAAAGTGGATGCTCACGGTGGAGCATAGCTTACATATTTGAAGATGTTCAGCATTTTAACAACTGAATCCTCATTATAATCCGTCATGGTTGTTGTTATTCTTCCCACTTAAGCGCATAGTGAGTTTTGTTGAGTATTAATGACGTTCAGTTCGGATGAATGCGACCTGAACATTAGGTTGCTTTTGAATGGGAACGAATCCGATTCAATAGCGGTCTGACCTGAGCTGTATCCGATCTGTCATGAAAAGATCGGATACAGGTCCCATTACATTAAAAAAAAAATAGGGATTGGGTCACGTCAGTCTGCACTCATTATGTCCAAGCCTCAGAAGCCACTTGAAATGAGGTTTGACAGTTCTACAATGTGATGCATTTTATTACTTTTTATACAGTTTTTGCTGTTTAGATGTAGATAGTTTTATATAATTAATGCAATTCACCTGATGCAATCAGTTTCCTTAAAATGCTTTCTTTTAATGTACTAAAAAGAAAGCTGTTCTGCAAAGCTTTATGATTTGTGTATGAAAAGTGCAGAATAGTTACATAGAAAAAAAACCTTCTCCCTGTCAAACAACCCAGTTGATGTGAGACCTAATATGAAGGCACTTCATTAACTCTGGTTCTGCTCATGTATGTATTGGTGTTCAGACAAAGTTCATGTCAGACTGCAGTGGGAGCATTAACAATGTGAAAAGAGTCAAACTGATCCTCAATGATGACCAGGAAGTCGAGGAGGCAGATCTGACCAGCAGCACAGCCAGCAAGCAAACCGGCACAGGTATGTTGACCCGGTAACAAGGGTTGCATTAAAAGGAATGTCTAGTCACAAGTGAGACAGTAATACTTTAATTATTGGAATAAACGTACAAATTAAATTACCCATAAATGAATGAATACAATATTTTTGTCACAATTCAGCTATTAATGTATGTTGCTGAGATTTTATCTAGATACAGTCTACATTGGGCAGGGGACGTCATCTATATTTATGATGGTATAAGAAGACCCATACCCATTATATGTTACTACAGGTTGAGCGCATTTTGTAAATAAATAACATAATTATGTGAGGTCGTTATAGCTGCTTGTTTTTCAGCTTTATATTAAACTGAATGATACATTTCCAATATTTAACTTTTTCATAGTTTGAAATTTTTCTGAGACACAGAAGTTGGGATTTTTATTGTCTGTTAGCTTCTTAAATAAAGGTTTGACATATTTTACTCTGTGCGTAATTAATATATATGAGTTTAACTTTCTGAGATTAGTGAAATTATTTAACTTTTTTCCTGTTAGTCAATTTTTTGAAGATTTTTGTGTAAGAGCTGTGTTTCGATTCATCTACAGTTAATGAAGCCAAATAGTTTCATCTAACAGTTCTTACATATCTGCTAACTGAAGATGTATTCATAATGAGATTGAATATAGATATATTTACCTTTTCACATGACTCTTCTATAGAGGACAAAAGCTGACATAAGAAATAAAAGCATGAATATGTATTTAGTTTTTCCTTGTCCTTACACGAGTTTCTGTCAAGAAATGTATATATTTTCTTTTTATTTCCTCAAAACATGCGTTTTTGTCAAGAAAAAGAGATATTTTGTTTTGTCTTTTCCTTATACAAGCCCTCCTTATTTTATCATTGCCTCCTCTCCTTTTTCTGTTTGCCCTTTCTTTCCTTTTTTTGCTTATCCATTTTCTGCTTCTCTGTGAACATCTTTATGTTAATGAGGAGAGCTCATTAATGTCCAGCTCCTACTATTGGCCAATAGAGCTTTGGAACCAACGTCACTACGTAAGATGTTGTGGGGCGTTTACGTCTGCCGCAGTTGCTCGGTGCCATCGTAACAGGCCACAGACTAAAACAAACCTTATCCCGGTGATTGTATTGTGTTACTGACTGCAGTGAAGTCAGTTTCAGTTTGGATATTAGATATTCTAATATCCGCCGAGCAAGCCCGTTTAGCTCAAGGTTGATCCGATTTATGAACTCTAATTTCGGCAAGCCGTTCTCTCACTTCAAAGCTGTGTTTCGAAATACTTCAAAGCTATTGAAGTATTTCTCTTCAATAGCTTCTAGGTCATGTGACCTGCTGAGTCAAAATCTGTGTGAAATTGTTCTACCTGTCTGTAGAGATGAGGTACTCATTTTTATTCAATTTGACCCTTTTTATTCCTGTTGATACACAGCTCTACATTACCAAAGTTGATCAAAAAGTTTTATCTAAGAAAACCCAGGAGATTGCATCCAAACATTGACTTGGCTACTTCCTTTGTTGCCAGTTTGATGCTTTGCATTATGCATTAACATTCCAGGCCGCAATTAGTTTGCATTTATCTTGTAAAGTTCTAATAAAATACATCCCATAGGTGGGATTGAATGCTGGGAGTTGCAACAAGCCCAAAAGCTCACTGCGGAGACAAATGTCATGCACAACCTGGAGCACTGGCACAAACTCAACTCTGACCTCTGTGATGTCACCTCCTGGCTGGGCAGGGTGCTCCCTGAGCTGGAGAGACTGCAGCACATTGTTCCATCCACCAGCATCCAAGATATTGAGGTCAACATCAAGAAACTCAAAGTAAGGTCATGTTCTGAATGCTGACCACTGCGACACAAAACTTTTAATAAAAAACATTGATCTAAAATGAAAATGTTACCTTTGTTCACATCTGTGAAGGAGATGCGGAGGACCTTTAACAGCTACAAGTGTCTGATGATCTCTGCCAACTTGAGCAGCCATTACTTCCTGCAGGCTGACGGTGCTGAGCTGCAGGAGGCTCTGTGCTCAGCCAATCACAGTTGGACTCAGGCCTGCAACACTCTAGAGAGCTGGGAGAGAAAGCTACACTCTGCTCTCATGCAATGTCAGGTCAGCCCCAAACATTTCCATTAGTATCTAGAAGAATTTCATTTGAACACGACATATTTCTAAAATGTGGCCTCACACTGTTGATCTGTTCCTGCAGGAGTTTCATGAAGCATTGCGCTCACTGCTACTGTTGCTCTCTCAAGCTGAGAACAAGTTGCATGCTGTAAACATCTTCAAGCTGTCAACTCCACCATCCACGCTGCTCCAGCAGCAACACATGCTGATGGTAAGAAGGCTCAAATTCGGTTAATCACAAAGTGGGGCTGTCCTGATCAGGGTTTTTGTGGCTAGTTTTCAATTACTGAGGTTGCCAAGCACTTATTTTCCACATGATCCATTCAACAATAATGGATCGTTAAATCGTTCATTCATTGTGACAACAGAGATTAACCAGCAGAAATGGTAGTAAAAGAATCAGTTTGGATCCATCTCCCTAACCTGACACATTTTGGGCAAGGCATTCAACCCTGAGTTATCCACCCATCTGCGTATCTGAGCATGAACATGTGCATGCTATGAAGGTGATTGTATTGTGAAAGTTCTTTAAGTGGTGTGAGCAAATAACTGCAGCATTTAGTCATCCATTGAATAATCCTTTCTGTTCTGACAACATTAGAGAACTGAGGTGACGTGTGACGGTGTTACTCCAATTTTTTCATGTTAAAGGAGATTTCTTCTTTCCACTATTGATGTTGCATGTTCAATATCACTCCAACGTCTACAATACAATGCCAGGGACTGCCCACTACTATTATTACTATCAGCATTGGATGAGCTTTGCCTGCGACTGTTCTTTGATTTTACAGTGACTCAGATCTGTTTAGCTTTGTTTCTCACCTAAATAAAGCCACTACAGTAACCATGACTACTGTTTGAACCCAGCATTCAAAGCAGGGTTTTCCCCAGAAAACCTGATGAGCCCAGTGGTCAGGGTGTCATTATTTTTAATTTTGCCATTCTGTGCTTTGAAACTTCATGTGCTGAAGGAAGCTGAACTTATCTCAGGTCATAACTTGACCCTTTTTCAGGCTCTGCAGGAGGAGCTTCATGCCAGACATCGTCAGGTTTCAGCTTTGCAGGAGATCTCTTCCCAGCTCCTGTTGGAAGCCACCTCTGAGGAAAGTGTGGAGGCCAAGGAGAAAGTTCATGTCATTGGCAACAAGCTTCATGTGTTGCTGCGGAAGGTAGCTGCAGCCCTGTGTTTACTGCAGGAAATAGTGGTAGGTCCATGTTTACTTTCTGGGCATTTTATTTACTCATTTTTCATTTTCTACATAAACAGAAATAAAAGCTTTGAATAAATAAACTGGTCTGTTATGTAGAGGTAAAACAATCTCAATATTTACCAATGTAGAGAATGGATAAACTGCCAGCCCATTAAGATACTAAGTGGGCTGGAATTTTCAGTTTCTCTTTGGTAAATTATTTACATTTTTATGCAAGTTGAGCTGTCTGACAAACTCACCTAGTTTTTTCATTTTCTTGGAAAAATTTGTTTTGTCACGTGGTCACGACTAGTCGACTGGCCTCGTAAAAAGTCGTTGTAGAGTAAAGAATCGATTAGTCGAGTAGTCTGTGCAACCCCTAGAATATACAAATATTGACTTCTACTTGTATTGAGGTAGGAGGCAATAAAGGTAAAAGTGACAAAGGTAACTAAGGAGGTGGTGAGAAGCAAACATTAGCTTCACCTGATTAAACCTTAATCAAAGCAATTAAGATTTATCTGTTTCTTTGCTTCAGGAGGAGGCTGGTTTTCAAGCAGCTACACCTATTAGGTAACGTCTTTATTTTTCTCCATCCACTGACATGTAGTCATGTAAGCAGAATGTTGACATTCTAAAATGATGACATTCATCATTTAACTTAGACAACATTCATTTTGTTTGAACAAAGAGAAATTATTACAACTATAAATCTGGAAATTGCTCTTGTTTTAATTGAACAAGTTTATGAACATATATTTCTAGGTGTAATTTTGGATCACAAGTTGGGAAACTGTAACATGTATGTAATAATATTAGGAAAAACAAGGCAAATGTCGAACAACTAAACCTCATTGTGCAACATTATTGTACTGAATTTTTTTTTTTTTTTTTTTACAAAAAAATACGTACAAAAAACAGCATTAAGAAAGATTCAATGTTCGGGATTGGGAACATACTTTTTTTTTTTTTTTTCAAATGACAACTTCTGAAATGTATGTATTAAGTACAATGTAAAGCAGCACATAACATGTTTAAAGCCAGAAAGAATATCCTTCCAAGGAATATTCAAATCTATTTAAAAATACTGATTGAAGGTGTGATCTGAGAGGAAAATGTAATTTAATAAACCATGTGTATTAAATTACACAAGTATGATCTGCACATCTGAGACAGACTGGCGACCTGTCCAGGGTGACCCCGCATCTCGCCCGGAATGCAGCTGGAGATAGACACCAGCACCTCCTGACCCCAATAGGGACAAGGGTGAAAAGACGAAGGATGGATGGATGATCTGCACATACTCTTAAAAGTATGTGCAGTTCAGCTTGGATGATGAAATTAAGCAAAGTAAAAATGTTGCACAATTAAGAGCAAAATTAGTATAAATAATGTGTATAAAAATGAAAGTGATAAAATGCCGTTTTATTTCTATGCTGTGTGTATATGTATATTAAGCTCTGATCAGTAGATAGAGTAAAATTATAACAAACTATTTTGAGAACGTCTATTAAAACTCAGAGCATGAAGAAGCAATGGCTTATCCTGTCCTATCCCCCATACTGAAAATGTTAGTTGCTGCTAATGTTTATTTCCCTGTATTTGTTGTAATTTAATGTTTATATACATGTATATAAACAGAAATTAGTATGCATACTAATTTCTATTTCTGCTGTTTCTGCGTTAGACATGTATCCAAAAAGACCTTCAAAAGAGAATAACAATGCAGTTGATGTCAAAGTAATCAATAAGCTACTTAAGGACCACTTGTCTGGTTCTGTCTGGCCACTGATGGAAGCAGTGGAGGAGACAGTGCTAGGGTTGGAGACATTCTCCAGAAGAGTGTCTCAGGTTCCATTAGTGCGTAGAGGAACTGCTAGCTGACCACTGTGATTAGGTTCCAGCACTTCCTAAGCTGACTTGAATTTGATGTAAGCAGCTTCTCAAATGAGAAGTATTCATATTTCTTTATCTTTTTACATTTTGTTAAATTACATTAAAGATAAACATGCCTATCTCTGTCTGCTTGCAGGGAAGAGAGAAGAGATCTGTCCTTCCATCGACCTTTGCTCTGCCGGGTCATACGAGCTGCCCTCCCCCTCCACCTGCTCTTCCTGGTGCTGCTGGTCCTAGTCTGCCTGGTACCGCTGTCTTACCAGGGCCACAGCTGTAGTCTGTCCAACAACTTTGCCCGATCCTTCTACCCAATGCTGCACTACACCAATGGCCCTCCACCAACATAAGAGCTGCCAACCCAAGACATCTGTGTCTTTACTGCATCGTAGTTAGAACTACCATTCTCCTCCATAGACACAGAACAAGTGATGTGTTTTTGTTTTAATTATTCCCTCTGGATTTAAAATGTGTTTTTTTATTATTTTAATCTAAAGCCATATTGGTTTATTTTGAAATGTTGTCATTTTTAAACCGACATTTGCACCCCTTTTCCACAAATGACACACAGTGTCAGCAGAGGAAGAGGAGTAGCACCCTTTTCTGTCACTGCCAGTTTGTTTTGTTTCAGAAGGCACAAACTTTTTATACACTATTAAATTCAATGTTTTTTGCTTATAATTGTTGTTTCAAAAGATGACATAAACTGGAGATCTTTTTTAGAGACAACAAGTAGCATAACTGTAGATGCAATAATTCTGAATGTGAATTATGATGCTTAAAATGCATTTTAAAGCCATTGCATTATTTCCCTTTGAAAATACAAAAAACCCCACATTTGTTCTGCTTGTGAAAATTTTCCTATGAAGTTTGTTGACTCTAATTTGACAACCAAAGAGTTGAAAAGTTATGCTTTGTCCATAGTTGAACTGGTTGAGGATTTTAGTCAAGTTCTGCTCCATTTAATTGTCTGATGCGTTCAGTAAACATGGACAGAAAGTCCATGAAAGTGACACTTCAACCTGTCTGAAGATGGCTTACCCCCTTTTTGTGAAGGTTACCAGGGATTATGGGCTGTTAGGGTAACAAAACAAGAGCTGAACTCATTTTCTACTAAATTTACATTCTAGACATCAGCTAGAAGTCATGGTCAGGATTAGGAAAAGGAGAGCCCAGATATTGCCAGCTGTTATTTGGGATCAGAACATCATCCTGGAGGTGTCAGAGTAGAGGTGAACATCCATCTATCTTGTGGAGAAGGTTTGTCTGTTTCCTGGACTTTCTTTTAGAACTGAGTTTTTCTGTTTTGAAGCCCAGCCAACAAAAATGGATTGAGCTTCCCTGTGTAGCAGGATGGTTTTAATTTGTTCTGGTTGCAAAAACATCTGGAACTGACCTGACAGAACAAGTGTAATTTAAGAGTTCTCCTGAATGCTGCTGTGAAGATAAACCAGCAAAGTTCCCCAAATGAAAAAAAAAATGTTTAGATGAAAGCATCTCGCAGACATTCTGTAAATATAAATAGATGGTTTATTTGAATGTAGCCACTCTAAAGGCTGACAGAATTGAAACAGACAAGAATTGTATAAAGTTGTTTTATTTTAGGATATTTTATTTATGAGATGCTATTTTGCTGTTTATGCTTGCAGTGATTCTGGGTTTAAGAAAAAGTCTTCCTGACAGACATTAACATTAGCAAGATCTGATATTTTCAATAATTGTAAACAAGGTGATCTCAGCATCTAATATGTCCATGCATGTGCAAGCTAAAGGCAGGTTAAAAACCATGACACAAAGGCTGAATTTACACTTGTTTCACATTTATGCACCTAGTTTAGCACCTTAATGTTACATATTCAAGATATTTGGAAACAGCAGCTGTTCAGTATACACACAATTCCAAAAGTTTTATGAGCTATGCGTTTACAAATAACTGTCATAATATCCTTATTTTCTACAAAAGGCACAGCACAAGAACTTTAATTTTAAAATAAAAGTGAAAAAGATTCCATGCCAGTATTTTTCTTTATTGGGTGGCAAATAAAATTTCAAAAAGCTACAGTGTGTTTTATGGTTGATGTGACATGTCTGCAACGGAGCATTTTCTGGCATTTTTTTTTACAACACAAAGTTAATTAAAGCAAAACCATAGGAAGAGACAGCTTGCTGTGAGTAGAAAGTCATCTGCATATCATCAAAGAACAATGAATTAGGGGTGAGCACTTATAAATATGATAAAACTTTTGTGTATTTTCATAATATAATTAATGTTTAAAAGCCCCTAAATCTGTACATATTGTCAGATTTAATATTTTTCACAATTTGTTCAATAAAGGTGTATTAATAAAATGCGGTTTGTTTCGTGATACAAATCAATCTATGTAACAGTAACCTAAAGAAACGCATTAAAGAGAAGTTGTTTTTTTGCAAGAGCAGTATTTGTTTTTGGGTATGACATACAATTACCTTACTCTTAAGCTAATTGAACTTTTAACTCTTCTTCCACAAAGTAATAACTTGTTCTTATCGTGACTTTTACTGTAACCACAATAGTTGCCACAAAATATAAAACTTTATGTCCAAATTGCCCACCCTATAATTGAGGCTGTGAGGCTTAATGTAGGGCCTAAAGTGCTTGTTCTTTTTGAACTTTTTCACATTACCTTTTGACGTCAGACTCCTTCGTCATCCTGCAAGAATAAACATGATATGACATGATATACCAATTCTGAGCTGCTGCTGTAGAGATTTTTTTTTTCTTTTGCAGGGACACAGAAGATGATCAGACCTGATGGGGAAAATAGATGCAGCTAAATCCAGGATAATCCTGGTAGAAAAACTGTTTAAGGCTGAAGAATATTTGAAAGTGGGGTGGAAGTTCACCTAATGACCCTAATCATACAGCCAGAGGTATAATGGGATAGTTTAGATCAAAGTACATTCATATTTTAACATACCCCAAAGTCCAGACCTAAGTCTGTGATAACTACATGGACATCCTGGTCACCAAAGCATTCTATCCAATCTGACTGAGCCTGAGCTCTGTTGAAATAGAGTCTCTTAATGCTGCCAGAAATGTATCCCAAAAAAACTTACTTTAAAAATCTTTTAAATCTGTTTCCTGATCAGACTGAGAGAAAGCAATTTACTGGGTTAAACACATTGTGAACTTAAGCACTTTTCCAAAACACCTGTATGGCTGGAAACATAGTTGGTGAGGGTTCCACCCAGTCCTTCAACATATTTTGGGTGACAGGAATCTTTTTGGAGGCCTTGTCTCATCTAGGCCAGGATGGCTCATCAGGCATGTTATCACCTTAATGTAGATAGATGGCCAATTTTAGTTAGTTTTTGGGCGCTCCCCTGAGTGCCCAAAAAGCATATGTTATGGATAAAATGAACAAGTAGTTAGTTCAAACTTTATTTAATCAACACACCTGGCTCTGATTCTCCAGATTTCTCACCACCATCCTGTTTATCAGAGGTCTGACCCTTGGGTCCAGATTTTAGTTCTTCACAATGCAGCAGTACAGGACACTACCTGTCCGGTTTACTAACAAAAAACAGAAACACTAAATGTAGCAAAATCAAACCTCGTGAACTATTCATGAACTACCTGAAACCAAGTTACTTAACCAGCTCTGCTAATTATAAGATCAGTACCACCACTTTATCACCGAGTGAATATTGATATGTTTCTGACAGAAACATGATTGAATGTGGGACAATCCCCTCCTGTCCAATAAGGTGTCTTTCTTTTTCTTCCTTTTAGGAAGCAGGCAAATGGGCTGCTAATTGAACACACCGGGCTGATGATAAAAACTGATGTCCAGCCAGTTACCGACCTGCTTGGTTGGCCTCTGGATCAGACTGGAATGGGCAGCAGCATTGGTTCATACTCTTGTCAGACTGCCTGTGACTTATATTTTTGTAAATCAATTATTGTTTGTATAGATTTGCTCATCTGTCTCCCATTTTTGTTATGCCTTTGAGCTGGATGTGACAGATGACACTAATTAAATCCTAAATGTAATATTTTTTCTCAGCTGAATGCATTAAACAAAATTTAATAACATATTAATTCTCTATAAATGATTGCTACAGCTTTAGATCCATGGTCTGTGTTACAATTCAAACATTTCTAGGGGCCCCTGAATGCCTGGAGGGCCCTACCAGCAGCTACTGAGTTTTCTTTGCCTTGATATCCCAGTCTTAAAATTCTAGATCTCAGAGGCACTAACATTGAACAATTATATAAAGTTAACCCCTTTGAGCTTTTTTGATCTATAAAGCAGTCTGTAGCCAAGTTGTTGTAGAGGTTAAATAGATATTAAGGCTTAATTAGTAAAATGGTAGTAAATTTTTGTCATGTTGTGTGGTGGTGGACCCAAATCAATGTTTTAATGAAGTAAATAAACCAACTAAAAATCCAAGGGTACAAGAAACTCAGAGTACCAAAAAACAAAACAAATGGGAAACACGAGGGAACAACAGGTAATCCAGGGATGCAAGCATGGGTAGAGTCAATCAGAGTGACGAGATGGACTGATGAGTTGTGACTGGGATAGAGGAGCTTAAATACTGGGAATTCATAAACGGAACAATGGCCTTGCTAATGAGAAGAGTGATGCAGGTGTGAGTAATTGGCACAGGAGCTGACTGAGGGGCGGGAAGAAGATGGCACCGGGAAACTAAGGAGATCTGCTAGGAACACAAAAGAGAGGAAACGGGGAACTGAAAAATACTACTAATACAAAAAGCACTAAGAGGACAGAAAACCTGATAAACTGGGAAAGGTCTGAGGGAATCCATAACTGAACCTAAATTGAAACAAGGCTGATCTAACAACAATAAGAACTAAAGAAAATAGAGCTAGAGAAACTAGAAGATTTAAACAAAGAAATAACATAACTAGAATTATCAGAGAAATACCAACCGAACCTAAAGAGACAAAACAAGAACTACGAGGAAAGCTAGAAGGACTTAAGAAATACCCTAACTAGAATTATTAAAGGAAGACGTACATAGACTCGGACCTGGAAAAATAACTGAACCTAGGGTCATGAAATAACGAGATGAACATTACTAGAAACACTGCAGGGAGGCTGAAATAAGAAATAACTAGAAGGATAAAATAGAATTAAACTATAGTTATAAAAGCAGGTTGGACATGGACTTCAGACAAACAAGGACAGAACTCAAGATAACTAAAGAATAAACCTAACTAGAAACACTGTCAAGGACTGAAAAATAAGGAAGGCAATAAGACAATTCTTATTTCACTAAATAACTTCAATAATTTATCAAAAGCACCATGAACTGCTAAACTAAAGTGAACTAAAACATGAGGCTAAATAAAATGAGAAGCAAAACCAACCCAAAAACTCAGTCCTGACAATTTTCTTATTTCATAACCTCATAACCAGCGAACTTCTCTCCGATGGTCTATTTAACAGCTACAGTCTCAGATCAACTCAGCCCTGAAGGAATGTCAGCAACAGAAACAGCAACATTATACCTGGTGGGGAAAATATAGACATTTGCTTTACATTGTCCCCAAGAGATGGCAATGATACAATAGGATCCAATTAAGTTCTTGACTAATATGGGTTGTTGTACAGTGTTTTAAGACCTTGTTCATTGTGCCCTTTTTATTTAACTTTTTAACTGCCTCTCCAAAGGTCTCTGTATGGCCCTGAATTTTGCAATAGTTATATTAAAAGCACTAAAGAACTCCTTTCTGGATTCAGCTGTTTTATATTCTTTGTCCATTCTTGCTTGGTGATTTTTTTTTTTTTTTTCTGATATGGTATTGTATTGTTGGCTACATTAATAAATATTTTAATTTGATGTGATTTTGTATACAAATTAGAAAAACATTATTGGTCCAGCACAATTTAGATGCTGTCTAGTTCAAAATAATATTGGAGAAAAATATTGTCATGTATCGAATGTATTGTGATATCGCAAAAAAGAAAAAATACTGCCTGACGGGGGTGCTGATGCATTTCAATCACTGAACAAGAAGCAGGGTACAGATTACCAATCCATGGAAAAGCAACACAGGATAAGCAAGCACACACACTTTCTCACATAGGGCCAGTTAACTTAACCTAAAATAACTCTTACGGCTACTCTGCAAGGGGAAGCCAGGGTGGGCAGAGAGAACTCATACATGCATGGGGAGAAAATTCAAACCCCATCCAGAAAGACACAAGGCTGGGATTAGAACGCAGGACCTAACTGCTCCAAGGCAACATTGAAAAGTGTTAAGAAGTGTTTTAGATTGATTTTATTTTTACAGTATCAACCTACTTTAGTCTTGGCATCTTTAAAAGAAGATGCCAAGACAGTCATTTCTACAGGCAAAATGGTTAGACGCTTCCAACAGAACCTCACTTCAGGAACCCAGCCCTATTCCTTTAATGTTTAACAAGTTCTGATTAACTTGTGGAACATTTATTATACCATTGCTAATTGTTGTGACATGGAGCAATGAGAATAAAGTGAATCTAAATACTTTAGTAAGGAGAGAAAAGTTTCTAAATTAAAGATACAACACTTCAAAACATTTGACTTAGATTTTTAGTCAGCTTCTGTCCACACTTTCATATGGATGTAAATGAGACAATGGTTAAATAAAAGCTCTAAATAAAAAGCTTTTACAACGCAGGAATTTAGGAATTTTGCATCCCAATTAGTAAAATTATGCATAATTGGGCCAACCAGAAGATGGCAGCAGATGGCTTCCAATTTGGATTGTCAAAACTACCTAATAACAAGCTGCAAAAAATAAATGAATATTAAGAATGTCTCTGCATTCGTTCTTGATTGCAGAACTTATTTAATTTAAGTATTATAAATTAAATATTATTAAACATTTATTTCACATTTATGTAATTTGGAAGAATACAGCTAAAACTGCTGTTATTTGATTGCTAGAAGAATATTCTATTCAACGATTTTATTTTTAGAGTATAGAGGGCCACATAAAAGTTTTGGCGGGCTGGATTTGTGATGTACATGACCCACTAATGCCTGCAGTAGCTGATTGCATAGATCACCTTTTCTGTGTGGTGGTGTGATCCACGTTTTTTTTATTATTTTTTTTACCTTGCCTTGTGCACTGCTAAAACAGAAAAAGCGGCATTGCTTGGGTCTCAGGATCAGAAAATGGCTTTGTACTTTTATAGCGCCTTATCAAGACTAGAGGTCCCCAAAGCGCTTCACACTACAGTCATTCACGCACAAACTCACACACTGTTGGCAAGCTGCGCTTGGCCAAGGCTGCTTCCCGGTCCACCAGGCCCACTGACCCCCACCAGCAGGTAAGTCAGGTGAAGTGTCTTGCCCAAAGACAGAACGACAGAGACGGGTGAAGTGCGGATCAAAGCAGAGTGAACTCCTACCATCACAACCCAAAATATGGGTTTTTGTGTAATTTCGAATCCTTTCACATCTTTTAAATATATGTGTTGTTTTCTTCTGCCCTAGAGTTTGTTTCTTGGAATCACATGTAAAATTCACACTCTTGTTCTGCATTAAGAGCAATACTGTGCACTATATGCACAGGGTCGATCTTTTCTTGCTAGGTTTTTCTCATGTTGAATAACCCTTTGAGTGCTTCCAGGTGGTAGATAATTACTAGCCAAATCATTCAGAAACAGAAAAAGCTGTCAGCTTTTATTTTTTAATGCTGCAGTGTCAAAGTCCATACTTTCTAAGTCCACACCTAGAATGATTATAGCTGGTGGTTAATGTTTTTTGGATTTCATTTTAAGCTGTGGCTTCAAACATAAACTTTAATTGTATAAATTCAGCCTTAGGTGACTCAAGCAAACAGTGAAATCTTTAACAGTCACTTTGGTAAAAGGCCACGCAGCATAGTTCTGCTCCACTGACAACTTGCACAAAGTAGAAAAACGTTTAATGAACAGGCACCAATGAGACACCAAAGTACACAAATTATAGCATTAGTGCAAAAGGAAATTTTCACTGTAGAGCGACAAAAACAGTGCCTTTTCCTCAGAATAACAGTCCTCATGGAAATCGTGGATGTTAGCTGTGTGGTCTACATGCACCTATAGATATCAGAAGAGATGTTTGGATATGACTTGTTCTGAATATTACATCAAAATGAAGAGAAAGGATACCAGTACTGCACATTGAACTGCTGGGTAGAAGTTAGACGACATTCTCATGAACATTGACATAGTGCACAATCACAAAAAATACTTACACAGACGTAGCCTGGTACAATCAAAATGACCAGAAAGGTCTAAAAAAAAAAATAATAAAAATTTTACAACAGCACCTGGTGCTTTTTTGTGTTTGCTTCTTTTTAAAGTCAGTTTTCTTTTTCTCATCTTTTAATTATCTTCCAAGGTGGTTTCCATGACAACTTGATCAGTGATTCCGTGACCAGGTGGCTCCACTGCAGAACTGGCATCCCTTTCATCCATAGACCAGTGTTCAGGAGCGGTGTAGCTGTGGGAGAAGTGTATGTTATCACTTATAGTTCTGACAAAGAAAACCCAAAGCTTATCTTGAAAATGGATAAGCAACAAGCAAAAACATGACGACACATGCAGGAGCATCAGAGACAGCTAGAAGGAGTTATGAGACCAAGTTATGGAGGTTTTTAAAGAAAGTTTGAATCTTAAGCACTACATACCATTTGGCAAAAAAAGGTCAAAATTCAAAGTTCTTAAAGGGGCAGTACTCTGTGTTTTTCATCCACTAGTAGGAGTAACTAGTAGTAGTTATGTTACTTTCAATTGTTATAAAAATGCCCTTTATATCAAATATGACTTTAAAGAAATTTGACTTTATAATTTAACATATTTAAATTGGGCCACAGTCTCTTAAAAATGTCCTGCTCCTTCCTACACTTCACCTACAGGAAGTCGTCACATCACTCCTCTTTAACGATGTTTTTACAAGCGTTGCACTAGCTGATACGCTACTCCATCAGGTATTTGCTAATTACTGTTGGCTAGTCTGAAGGAGCTGAGAGTGGGGGATGACAGAGGGATGGAAAGTAGGAAGTAAGAACCTTGGAAACTGCAGCTGCGAAGCGGACGTTTGTCCTTGAAAACAGTGCTCAGTTCCTCCAAGCGTTTTGTACAGATTTCTCTTGCCACAAGAAATTAAAGGATTTCTCAAACATACATTAAATAATCAAGACTGTATTTATATATCAAAAACATCCAAGTATGTTCTTGATAATGGAATAACATTACAAGGAAATAAGAAAAAATAATCAAATTATGCATAGTGTTACCCCTTTAAGGTATAAAAAATGGTAAATGACTTGTACTTGTACAGCGTCAGAAAACCTGATACGACCTGGTTGTAGTGTGAGACACTACATTCAGTCATTCATACACTTAACTACATTATATCACAGCTACCCTTGGCCCCCTTACCACCACCAGCAGGTAAGAAAGATGAAGTGCCTTGCCCAAGGACACTTTGGGGGCTCAAACCAAAAACCCACCCAGTTACAAGACAAACTCCTACCACAGTCGCCATGGCTAGGCTATGTAAAAAATATTGATGCATATCCAACATGTCATGTTAGTATTATGTGAAAGTACATTACATTAATGTTGAATGACACGAGTGCTAGACTTCAGAAACTTACTCCTCACTTTTCATTTGAAATCCTATTATAGATGGAGGAGAGGACAGGAGGCCTTGAGACTGCATGTGTCTAACCATCATATGGTCTTCAACTGGTTCCTCTGGAGGCACCATAGAATTATCAGTAGTGGAACTGGTGGTGAAGGTCTGATCTAAATCAGCCTGCAGGTAAAATGGAGGGGGTGGGTGGTCACAGTAGGTCTCTGAGGTCGGCGAGGACGCAGCAGTTTGACTGCTGCTGCTGGATGTGTTGGCGTCCAGCATTTCCAGGAGAAGGTTGTACACCAGAACCACGTTCTTTTTCTTCATAGTCGACAAGTGGTCCATGCCTTTGTTGCTGTGGAGAGAGAAGGCGAAGAACTGAAAAAGCCATGTTCACTATGTGTTCTCTGAAACTCAAAAGAAACTGTCTCATGTTTCATTTGATGTATTTCAGTGTATTGTAATGGAATTCTATGTTATGAATTACACGAGAAGTGTTCAATGTTTGATCTCTGTTTTAGAACTTAAGCCTGTTTAAACTTCTCCATAGCCGATCTATCTGCAGTGTTTATGATAATGGTTGATTGCTAGTGTTCCCAAATACACTAACACTAAAGTTAGTGTTAGTGTTACAGCTGTGATGCCAGCTGTTTCTGCTCTCAGAAACAGCTGAGAGCAATTTTGGTATCACTTACCAAAGTGATACCAGGTTTTGGTCTCACTTAAATAAACCAGTAAGTGAAACATTTTGATATTAAACTTAGAAACCAAGTTAGACATCACATCACACATTCCCCTCCCACTACAACCACAGAGTCCAGAAAGTAGTCAAAATTCTATAATTTTACTAACTGGAGAAATTAATTAAAGCATTAAAATGCTTTGTAGCAGTTAAACTTGAAAAGCAACAAACTCCCGCTCCAAACTGTGAGGAAATGGGATGGTAGAATGCATTCTACTGTGCTGAGCTTCACAACAGGGGAAAGAAACAGCAGAAATCTGATTGGGATTACAACATGCTATCTTAAAATATCACAATAAATGGGTGCAAACAGATGGCACACTATTTGTGAAAAAAGTCCAATTGTGCACAATTCCATGTTGTGCACAATTGCACAACATGGAATTATATAAATCTTAAGAGATTAAATAAATCTCAGTGATATACACTGAGGATTGTGGTTAGAATTTGACAGTATGGGAAGTTCAATGAATGAGAGATTTTGACATATGTATGGACGCTTCTTCATTATGCCTTTTTCAGATGTGTGCACCTGACATGACGAATGTGGGAAAGCAGCATGGTGAGGTGGCCAAGGCGAAGAGTTTGCTGCTGCGTGGACAGGCCCAGTTTGGAAATGGCCCAAACCAGAGCATCAATGACTGAGTCCAGAAGGCGGAGCAGCTTGTTCCTGCTCTCTAGTTCCTCCGTAGTCTGAGCAGAGTTTGTACATAGGTCTAAAAAAAAAAAAAAAAAAAAAAAAAAAAAAATTTTAAAAAAATTTTAAAAAAAAAACAATTGCCTTGGCACCCCAACACC
>CAEGAD010095548.1:0-27045 GCA_903067055.1 Poeciliopsis paucimaculata | reverse complement strand
ATTTACACTCACAGAGACACTTTCACTGAGAAACTCTTTGCTTATTTTAGTGTTGGAGAATCTGCTGATGCCAAAACATCTGAGATCAAAATCTGTCAACCTGAGATTTCTGTTTAAAGTTCAAAGTTGTGTTTTTTTACTGTCTGTAATATTTTACACTTTTAGTTCTGTTTCTATCCACAGTCTGAACAATATTCTTATAAAATTATTACTAAA
Organism: Poeciliopsis paucimaculata; assembly: GCA_903067055.1. Taxonomy (NCBI): domain Eukaryota; kingdom Metazoa; phylum Chordata; class Actinopteri; order Cyprinodontiformes; family Poeciliidae; genus Poeciliopsis; species Poeciliopsis paucimaculata. The sequence goes on along the minus strand of CAEGAD010095548.1, from coordinate 26,829 downwards.
CATTTTCGATTATTGAAGATTTTTAAACTTTTGGAAAATAAGAATCTAAATGTGTTTCTAAGAAACTACATTCAAAATTAAAACATCATCTGCTGTTCATTTTGTGAAATGTTTATAAAAATATGTTCATTTTTGAATGTTTTGATTTCAGTTTTTAATATAGGTGAAAATGTTGTCATGTTCATAACATGACAACCAGACAGATATGTTTGATATTTGACATCCATGAGCTTATTAAAAGAAAAAAAACAATTTTAGATTTCTGTTTTACTATATAAATATTGGCTACATAAATATATTTGGTATGTAAATGTTAGTGTCCAGCTGATAGTGGGACAGTAAAGGGAAAATCCAACATGTTTGTTTGTTTCTGAGGTGAGCGCCTCTGGACCCGGAGCTGCAGCGTATTTCCTGCAGCCTGCAGCAAAGACTCATCTGATCCTGAATTAGACGGAGCTGTAAATATTTGATGAGCTGCTGCTTGTTTCCTGCAGATCCAAGGGCGTCCAAAGTCAGCGCGCCCTGCAGTTCCTCCTTCCAGGGTTTCCACACACAGACGTTAGCTTAGCAAACGGGAATCCTCTCACATTTCTGACTGATGAGAAAACAAATTAGAGTCTGATTTATTCCTCTGTTTGTGTTCATGGAGCTGTGTTTCCATTAAACATAAAATTACACAAATTTAAATGACAAAAGTAAATTCCCTAAATGGAAACAAACCAGTTTCAAGAAAACTCACGTTTTTTATTTTCATATAACTGTTTAAATCCGTCGTTGCCTTGATTTTTAACAACATGTGAATAAGCTTTATATAAGCTTATTATAAGCTTATTCACGTATAATTTTAATTTAGTTTCTCATTTATTGGTGACACTGCAATTGCAAAATTGTGTTTTTCAATATTAGCAGAATGTAGACAAAGTTTTGCACACATTTGTAATGAAATCAGCTGATGATCCGTTTTCTGAAAGAGATTTAAAGAACACAGATTGGATTTCATAATCATGCAATATTTTAATTAGATGTCTAACCGAATATTAAACGACATAACTTTGTACTTTATCCGATGACATAGTTAAACACACTCAATATGTGCAGTTATAATCCTTTATTTATACATAAAATCTCAGTTTATGTCTCATTTTTTGTATCCATCCATCAGACATGAGAAGCTCATTAAGCCACATTAGTGAATTTGTTCAAATCCACAGGAATCTTGTTACATATAATCTATCAGAGGTAGAGAAACGTGTCAGTGAAGTGAAAATCAGCTCAACCAGGTTCTAGAGCTGCATTATGATTGAAAACAGAAGAGAGAAAATTCACAGATCCTCCTCAAGCTGCTTCCAAATGACAAGTTTTTATTTCTGGCAGCTGTTAAGACAGGTAGCCTCACCTGTCTACCTGTCTTAACAGGAATGAGCAGGAAGCAGCAGAGGCAGATAAATCACCGCCGGAGAGATTTGCTCTGCAAACAAACCACAGAGTGAAAAGAGAAAAGATGAAATTAGAGAAGGTAGAAAACGATGAACAGGAATATCGAAGCCGCTTTGCATTTACTTCAGTGTTTGGTTTAAAAAGCTCAGCAGCTTCAGCTCAACCTTCATCAGAGACAAACAGCTACAGCAGCAGAAAGGAGAAGCTCATCTATATTTTAGAGCATTCAGCAACAAAAGGAGGCCAGAGGCTCCATGCAGACTTTCTGTCATCATTCATACGAGATCTGAGTTGTTCATTAAAGCTGCAGGTCTGAAGGATGAAAGCTGCAACGTTCAGTGGAGGACAGAGAAAAGAGCAGCGAGAATTAATCTGGGTCAGGACCCGGCGGGACGGAATCCAGGACCCAGATTGGGTCCAGCTCCACATGTTTAGGCCCCGATGGTTTCTACCATGCAGAAAAACCCGGAATTTAATAAACAAAATGGAAACTACAATAAGAAATGGGATTTCACAGAATCACCTGACAGCTGGGGAAAAGAAAGACTTCCAGGTTTCTGTAGCTTTTTGGCCGCTGCAGCTTCCGTACTCGCTGTTGCCTGGTTACGCAACACAGGCCTGGTTTACATTAAACATAAAAATGCAAAAATTTAAAAATAAATGTCTTCAATGGAAGCACCGATTAAAAAATAAAAACACATTTATCAATAAAAAGTGAGCAAACTGTGAGACTTCAGGTGAAAATGAAAACAGCAAAAGAAGAAATATGGTTATTATAGAAGTATGAACACTTTAACTGTGTACACGGTTTTTATGTGATAAATATTCTGTTGTTCAGTTTAACTCTAAAGCATTTTTAGAAGAGAGATTTTCTCTTATGTTTTGCATGTTTGAGTTCTTTAAAAAAACACATTTTAACACCTTTTAAAACTTCTATTAAACCACAGCAGTTTGTTTCATTTGAGATTCATAATAACTGGTAATGTTGACGACTGGCCGTTGATATGTTCTATTTTTCCTTATTCATATCATAATTACACACTTTTGGTTAATAAATGTGATCAAAATGAAAAACATGGAATTCAGAAAAATTGAAACAGAAAATATGAATTTGGGAAAAAAATAAATTGGATTTTTTACGGCCTTAAATGATGTCAGACTGATGGTTTTTGGTGGTTAAGAAGATCTTAAATGCTGGAGATGAACTCCTGCTCTGACATAAATCACAAAAACCTCAGACAGCTTTGAAAACGATGCTGCTATGAAACCAGAGAGGATGAGGAGGAGTGAAGCTCAGCGGGTCGATTCTGAGCGTTAAACATGAAATAAATGTCAGAAAAATCCCAACAGGCTGAACAACCAGTTCCTGCTGCTGCTGGTCTGATCTGCCTCAGCATCACACATCCAGTCTGGGTTTATGACAGGAAATTACTTTTTACAAAATAGATAAATAAACTCATAGCTTCACAAGTTAGCTGATGTCTGGATGCTAGCCAGTTTTTATCATACATGCTAGGCTACATGACAGGTTACCATGGTTACTAATGATTAAACGCATAATTTTCCATAATTCAACATTTGATTGCATATTACTAATTTTACTTACATGAGAAGTATGTTAAGGTTCTGACTTGTACAAATGATTTGCTGTGAATGTGCAGACAGACCAACAGCTGGGACTCCTTACGGCTGACAGATGGCATCCATCGCCGTCTTCTTTCTTCAAAAGGTTTACGATAAAATAAAAGTTTGGTTTGCATCATTTTGTGATCATGCACAGCAGCCAGTGACCATTTTTACAGTGAGATCAACTAAATAAAAGTAACATACCAGTTACTTTTCTGGAACTTAGTGGGTAATCGTTGGTTTCTTTAAAAGCTTTCATGAAACCAACAGTTTACATTATATTTTGTGTAATTTATTGGTTGCTTTAATAAGTTGCTGTCTGTTTTCTGGTAACCTGCAGGTTCCCTCAGCAGATCTTCAGCAGAGTTCATGTCGTATTCACCTGGGATTCTCTATAAACCACATTCCTGGAACAGACCGGCTGTTTTCCAGAACGCAGATTTTACTTTCCACTGATTGACGATCATCCCAGCCTGCAGCTTTCTGCCACAGGAAGTGATGTGTGTTTAATTAACGTGCAGCGATTTGGCGTTTCTTGATTAAAACTCTGGAGAATGAAAATATAAAGCATCATAAATGAACTGTAGCTGACTGAGCCAGATGGAGCTGCTGACAGAGACACGATTTTAATTTGATCAACCAGATGTCCTCCTGTTCTTCCGTCTCATTGTAGTAAAGAAACCTTGACGGTTTGGCGTCAGGCAGTCGGAGACGTTCCTGTGATTCAGTCTGGTTTCTGCTCTGCAGCTGAAATTTACCCTGCATTATTAAAACTGAGCCCCTGCTCTGAGAAGTGAATCGGGATCAGAACCTGTCTACATCTATGGACTTCAGAAAGGTTCTGATCTCAGAACCCAGTCAGGTCCTGTCTGAAGACATACGAGATTAAACATTCAGATTATTGTTTTTTCCTCTTATGCAGAAACTAATCTTAAGACACCAGACTGATCCTGGTTCAGTCTGACTGATGTAAACAGAACCAAGTTTCAGAAATCAAACTCTTCCTCAAACGTCTATAATTCATTATCTTTATAGTGAGACGGATCCAGTCTAGTTACAGGCGAGGAGCATTAGCATTAGCATGTGTCATTATATGAACTAATCAATCATTGGGATTTTGTTGAACCTGCTTTCACTGTGAAATAATTACATTTATGAACTGAACATCCTGTCAGAACATTTATTACTAGAGTCCCAATGCTTGAACAGAGGATAACAGACAGAAAGATAAATCTGGAGTCTTCATGGTTTACCAGATGTTCACTCCAACATGAGAGAAAGTTAATGGAGCCGAATCCTGTGAACTGGATCATTTTTACAGTTGTGGTAAAAAGTTATATTCTGTGTTTATGGGCATTGATGTCAAGTTGGTTTGAATTTAAAGATTCAGAGTCGACACAGTTTCAGTTATTACAGCTGGAAACTAGAGATCAGGATGACCTCTGACCTGAAGCTTCAGAGCCACATAAAGACGGTTCCAAAGTCAGCCGAAGAACATTTCCAGGATCAGAGGACGAATGTCTCACCTTTAGAGAAACTCATGTATTTATCTTCAGTCACATTAATTGCTGCAGCAGCGTCTTCACAGATCTGACTGAACAATCGACCCTCAGCTGCAGCTGATCCAGAAAACTACAAAACCGCCGAAACACTGAGTTCCTTTAAATCAAGGCTAAAATCCAACCTGTTCAGAGATTTGTTTGTTTCCAGAAACGAGCCTGACTTTGTCCATAAATGTTTGGACTAGGCCGTCTCCAGATGCTTACTAACCTGTTTCTCTAACATCAGTTCAGATGAGAGTTTAGGATGTTGATGTGTGACGTTCATCAGGCTCTTCTATAAGATGGCTTCTGCTGCCATCTGGTGGCCGCAATGAGAAAATCAACTCAACAGTGAAAACTGAGTAAAAAACAAACAAAAACTTAAAAAAAGAGAAACATAAACAACGTTTCAGATTTCAGTGTCGTAGAAAAAAGCTCCAAGATTTTTCTGATAAAATCATAAAGCTTTTGAGGCTGAACATCATGATGAGTTTATTAAACAGTTGCAGCTCCGTCTGACTGAATGAGGAATATCTGGGTTAATGTGCTTTGACTAGACCAGTTTAATACATAAACATGTTTTATCTGAGCTATCCCATTGTATCTTAGACTGTATGTTTTTTCTACTATAAAATTCAGAATTATGTTTTACAGCTGAGTTTTAGGGCCAGAGAAAAGAAAGAAATAAAGTAAAATTATGGGAATAAAGTGATAATACAACACGAGTAAATTTGATCAACACTGTTGTTATTTTGTCTTTTACTCTCAATCAAAACCTGGATAAAAGTCTAATCAGTGTAAATCCTTTTTCAGTGCGTTTTCTCATCGACACTTTGTCTCTTTAAGCTGAAAACATTTCTTAATGTCGGGAAGCTGCTCAGAGTTTGTGCAACATTCAGTAACAACCTTCAGTTTTTTCTCTGCTGACGCCTTTCAGGCGACGCTGCAGCTGCTGGTGGCTGAACACAGAACAGAGTCAGCAGGAAAACCAGTAACAAACCAGTCAGTGTGAAACGGGCAGGAGCGTTTCATGAAATCTGACTCTATCAAATCTATAAGAGGTTCTGTTTCAACGAGTGTCAGAGAATCTGAATTCTCTGTTTTTGTTGCTGGGGAAGCAACAGTCTGACAGCCAGCTTGGACCTTTACCTCTGGAAATGAACTGAGCCAGACTGACGGGTCCAGTTCTGGAGAAAAGGGAGGGAGATGTGTCACATTTACAGAACCGCCCCATAGTTCCTGTTTTTCTGCTTCAATGGCAAAATTAAATGTTCCAGATCATCATCAAATTTAACATCAAACAAAAATAACCTGAGAAAAATAAAAAGTAAAGGAAGAGATCTATCCAGATGATCAGATTAATCCTGTTTGAAGGTTAATTATCTGGTAAAATGTGGATGTTTGTTAACCACCTTCAGCAGGAATAACTCTGTCGTATTAGATAATCAGATCTGTTGTTTCTATTGGTTTTATTCACAGAGGTTTGAGTTTTTAATTCGCTAAATGAACAAATAAACTGCGTCACTGAGTATCTTTCAGATTCTGATGTGAAGTTTGAAATTGCACCACAGGAAGGAGCCGTTTGCTCACCTGCTGAAGGAAGTCAAGAAAATCCCCTTTTTCTTTATCTCTGATTAAACCAGAGAAAATCGTCTCGTTATCTTCAGTTTCAGGCTGAACTGATGAACAAACAGCCTTGATGTGTCGAGTTTGGTTTTCTCCAAACATCCTAAAGGAAGGTTTACTCCTTCAAAACAGTCTTTCTTCTTCATTGTTTTTCTAACCATCCAGACATGAACTTTAACCTCTGACCTGATAACTGATGCTGTTAGAGTCTTAGAACCACAGATCTAAACTAAACTAGATCTGTGGTTTAGTTTAGTTTAGTTTGTTTAGTTTAGTTTAGTTTAGTTTAGTTTAGTTTGTTTTGGTTTGGTTTAGTTTAGTTTAGTTTAGTTTAGTTTAGTTTGTTTTGGTTTGGTTTGTTTTGGTTTGGTTTAGTTTAGTTTAGTTTAGTTTAGTTTAGTTTAGTTTGTTTTGGTTTGGTTTAGTTTAGTTTAGTTTAGTTTAGTTTAGTTTAGTTTAGTTTGTTTTGGTTTGGTTTGGTTTGTTTTGGTTTGGTTTAGTTTAGTTTAGTTTAGTTTAGTTTAGTTTAGTTTGTTTTGGTTTGGTTTAGTTTAGTTTAGTTTAGTTTAGTTTAGTTTAGTTTAGTTTAGTTTAGTTTGTTTTGGTTTGGTTTGGTTTGGACGCTTCGACTTTGGGATAAATTAGCTGGGATGTTGATTCCTGGAAGGAATAGCAGCTGATTTTTCTCATAACTCTTCGTCTCTGTAGAATGAAGGACTTCAGTTCGTCTAGAAATCACAACAGTTGATACTCTGAGGTCACTGCTAACGTCTTTCTGCCTCGGCACTGGACTGACACACACTGGAGCAACAAACAGTCCAGACTGCTGCCTCTTGAAGGTGTTTCTGTCATGTGTGGTGATGTTTAAGAACCTCGTAGAATACATGCTTAATGAAAAAATAAGAAAACTTACAAAACTATAGAAAACACAGAACAACAGGGAATCATGGAAAGAACTTGTGGAGAAGACGAACCAAAAACTCTCTAAACACTGAGTGGAAAATGACTGGGGAACCACAGGAGGTAATTAAATCAAAAAAACTAAAACTGGTTCGAAAGCAGATGTGAACAGCAAGTGGACCAGAGACCCTCCAAAAGCAGGAAGTGGACTTCAGCATTTACAACCCAGTGCTAGCTAAATAAATGTCTCCAAAGATAAATCCTCCAACTACTAAAATCTGACACCACGCTAGATTCTTGGTGCAGCGCCCCCACAGGCGAGGAGGGGAACATGTTGCTCTAAAGGTTTAGTTTGTTTCGCTTAGTTCAGTAAGAAAGAGAACCACCGCAGCTGGAAATGTAACATTTTTACAACATTGGTCCCCAATCTAACCGAGTTACTGGTCTCTCCAGTAGAAAAACAGTGAAACACAAAGAAGAAACCTGAAATGGTCAGATCAACACAGCGACAAAGAAATTATCTAAACAGAAACTCAAACGATGCCCAAACTTCAAACACCCAGAAACCACAACAGTTTCACTCTGATGATCATTACATTCACTTCAAACCGATCAGTGCAACAAGGAAGCTCTTAGTTTCTCCAAACATTTTCCATTTTGACTTCATCTTTGTTTTATAGATGAAAACAGTTTGTTCATTTCACATGAGCTCAGGTTGAGATGAGAGATGATTTCATTAGACATGAGACGACAGAAAAAGTCTGACTCCTTCCTTGACACACACACACACACACACATACACTCAGCGTAAAGTTGGTGACTTTTTTCTCTGATTACATCAACATACTGTGAAACCAGCGTGAATTTCAGCCTTTCAACGTTTCCGCTGCGTTGAAGACAGGAAGTAGATTCTCTCTGTGGAGTGAAGCGCGTGAGGCGCAGCATCAAACTGCAGAACAAGTGGAAGACGGCGAATTCCCGACACCTTTCCTCACACGGGTCCTCAACCCGACGCCATGAGCAAAATAAAAAAGGGTAAGAGTTCCTCCTGTTCTTAGTTCGGAAACCTCCTTACACAAAGAGACACTGTCACTTTAAAAATGTAAAATCAGGAGATGTTTTCTGTTGTTTGATGCAGTTTGACTCAACTCATAATGAAGTCTTAAATCCAAGGGCAAAACATTTACGCTTTATCCAGGACCGCTGTCATGTCGGTGCCCTAAATAATAATTCTGTGTTTGATAATAAAAATACAATGAAATAAATGTGAAAATAGGACGTACACGACTCTTTTTATAAACTGCTGCTAGAATAAAACTTGCCGTTTTCACTTGTTTGATGCAAATCCCTGAAAAACAATAAAAAAGGTTCAACTTTACAGAGAAAACTCACTCGTATAGTAAAACAGGCCCTTTATTTCCTTTAGAAGATTAATAAACATCTGAAGAACTTTTTCACATCAGCTGAAATGGTGACCTTCAGGACTTCATGCTAATTTGTGAAAATATAATTGATTAACTCTTCCTAATGTTTTATAATCTGAAAGGCAGTAAAGATCTGCTGAAAATATTTTTGTTTCACCATTTAATAGGAATATATTTGTTTTTTCTCATTGAATAATTGAATAATTGAGTTTCTTTTATTTAAAACAAACTTGAACATCCTGTGAAAATGAAAAAGTTTTAACTTTTACATTTTTACAGTGAGCTCTGTCTGTCTGTTAAACCAGTACATTAATTTAATTTAGATATTTCCATCAGGTGTTTTTATACAATACTTATCATTATAGCAGTATAATCCCAGTAACACCCCAGTCCAGTCCAGTCCAGTCCCATTTAATGGAAGCTCTTGACCTCATTCAGTCAGACCGTCACGTACAGGAACAGAGACGTCGTATCTGATGGGTTGGAGAAACGGGGCTGATGTGAGGATTCATGTAATCCTGACAGAATGTGATGAATTGACATTTGTCTGCTGTATCTACAGTTTCTTTGTCCGCTGTTCCACTTACAAACATCTTTTCGGACCATTGTAGAAGAAGCACAGGGTCTTCTTTGTGTTTCGAAGGGAGTGTGGCTCAGCTGAGCAAAGAGAAAACAGTTCATGTCTGGACGGGACAACACTTCACTGTGAGTTAGCTTCACAGTCTGAAGCTTAAAGTTAGCCATGTTGAAGTTGCAGGTTGTTTATTTAGTCCAATCAGCATCATTACCGATAAATCCTTCACACAAACCGCGTCGTTTTAACCAGGAAGTGGAGTCAGTAACTGTTTCCATCATTTGGTTTGAAGCTAAATATTTAGCTTATTAACTGAATATTTTGCTAACTAAACTTTACTTGTGAATTAAATATTTAACTTGCTGATTAAATATTTAGTATGAAACTGTAGATGAATAACATGGTGAAAATATGATTTTGAAAAATTAACCTCCATTGTTTTGTGTTTTGACCAAATAACCCAAATTATTGCTGTTAGTTTTTAACTGTGTAATTTCGCAAATGGTAATAAGTGCCAGAGTTTTTGGTTTGTTAAAGTTTCATATTGACTGAGAGCATAAAGTTATGATCTGGACATGAGATCCTGTAGATTCTGTTTTTTATTCTCTCAGTTAAAGGGATGAACTTTTCCTCTACTGCAGGTTTCGAAGGTCAGAGGGAATAAAAACAGAACCAGTGACTCATTTTTTTATGCTTTCGGTAATATTTTCAGATAATATCTGTGACCTTCTGACTTCACCAACAAACATGTTTCACAAGCATCATAACTTCAGAGGAAAATGGTTTATCTGCAGCGCCCAGCTGACATCCAGTTAGTGAGTTAAATCAGGAGTTTTTCTGCAGTGTTGCATGGAGCAGACAAATATCTACCAGGCTTTTAGAGCCTAACTGGCCCCCGAGGCCGAAACTGGATCTGCGGAGAGCTTTTATATTTGAACATTCCTCAGACGACCCCAACATGAAAACATTCTGATTCTCCTGCAACATCAGATGAAAATAAAATATCGGAGGCCAGATTAAACGTCTCTTTTTATAACGTCTGGCTTCACCTCATTTCACCAGCGGATCAAAAGATTCAGAGGAATTTAAACTGAGGAGATATGAACGTATTAAAGATTTGTCATCTCTACAGTCCTGATAAAAGCACACAGATGTTTTGTTTCCCTTTTTAACAAATGTTGTTCCTTGCAAGTCATTTCCTGCATGTCTAAACAGTTGTTACGTTAAAACAAGTCACTCCAAAACGCAGCTATGACCTTTATAATGTACCAATTACGTATTGGACGTGTTTCTGGTTACTGAACACGGATTCTTCATGTTTCTATAGAAAGTGTGACAGGGAAACAGACTGAAGGTCTCCAGTTATACGAGTCATTAAGAGGCTGACGGTTCAGAGAGCAGCAGGAGGGAAGCAGCACGTCATCAGAAACACACCTCGCCTCATAAATGCATCTGGATCACTTTATTTTACTTCCTGCTTGCTTCACCGGTGTTTGTTACAATCTGAATAAAACCTATCATGAATATAAGCAAATATAAAGACATCAATAAATTGCTAAACACAACTGCAAATTTAAAAACACAACATTAACAAACGGTAGCGTTAGCTCCCAGTGAGAAACCGGGACATCACTGATTGGACGATTCCATTTTTGGCTTGAAAACATGAAATTCTAATGATTTTAGTGCGTTTGTTGAAAATATGAATGCTATCAGTGATGCTAACGCAGCTGCTGCTTTCCAACAATGTTTGGAATCAGGATAAAACCCAACTTAGTTCTTTCAAGCAGCTTTCAGCTTCTATGCACCACTAATCTGGATCAAACTCCCAGAAAACTGCAGAACAGGTGAAACGCTGAGCTCCTTTAAATCAAGGCTAAAAGCCCAGACGTTTAGAGTTACTTTTGCTCTAAACATCTCTGAACATATTTTTGTATCTTGATGATTTTGATGATGGAACCAGTAACAAAGTAAGTTACTGGTTTCTTAACTGGTGACTATATGATGTTTTTATGACTATTTTGTATTTTTAGGATGTAAAGCATTTTGAACTGCCTTGTTACTGAAATACACTAACTGATTGATTGGTAGCTGCTGGTCGCCCATCTAAACACAGACAGTGAATGCTGCCATGCCTCAGGTTTCCACCTGAATCTACCTCTTCTGTTGTGTTAATGTTATGTGTTTTTGGATTTGTAATTGTATTTGTTGAATCCTTGTCTTTATTAAATACTTTAAAAAGCAGCTTAATACACTTTTATTCAGTTAAATGCACCTCTTATTGTTTTTTCCCCTCTGTTTTAACTTGCTTTTCTTGTACTTTGTAATTTTATCTCTGAACGGTTCAACATAAATCCAGTTTACTGCTTCAGGTTGTCTGACGTCCGTAAAAAGTGTCAGAATGAGTCAGAAGTGTGTCTGGTGTGTGAATGCAGAGAAATGCTAATAAGACGGATGTTCCTTTGAAGCCTAATGAGCCCAAACCTCGTCTGCAGGTTTTAAATGGTTCGGGAGCCTCAGCAGCCTCTCCTCCCGCCGCTGCCCAGAGAAAAGCAACAACAAAGCAGCCTGTCAGTCTGATGGGAGTCTCTGCGGAGCCAAGCAGCCGGCGGCGGCAGCAGTGCTGGAGGAGCCGCAGTCAGTGGACGACATGCAGTCCGGCCTCCGCAGCCCCGGCTACGCCCGCTCCAGCGACATGTACACTCATGTGGGGACGGTTCCCCGCGACGAGAAGCACAAGAGCCTCCGGGGCCTGAAGGCTGCGGCGAGCCCGAAGGGCGGGAGTCTGAACCCGGGGGAGCAGGTCCGAGACTCCCCGCTGCTCGGTGCTCTGTCCAGCCTCAGCCTGACCAACCAGGAGCAGGCTCTGCCGCGGCCCGCCGCGCCCTGCCGGGCCTCACCTTTGACCCCAGCACCTGCCGGCTGCTCATCAGATGACCCGGTTACTCAGCATTTCAACATGGCTTCAAAGCAGGACGTTTATGTTCCAATGGACCCGATTTGTGAAAGAACGCGCGGCCACGGCGACCCGCAGGCCGGGAGACCGGAAACCAGCGAGGCTCCACAGGAAGTGGAGGCTGGCGGCAGGTGAGAGGCTGATTGATTTTACCTACACAGGGAAGAATACATGTTTTTATAAACCTGCATATCTTACATCTGAATTTACCCAGGTGGGATGTTTCCATTACCCATAAAATTAAAATGATGAAAATAAATTCATTACATTTGTTTTGTTTCTGTGTTAGGATGAAATGGTTTTACCAACCTAAAGAAATAGATTTATTTGGATTTTTTTTGTGTGTGTCACACAAGTCACATGATCAACAGCCAGATGTTACTACTGGCAGAAACGATGAAGATAACAGGAAGTGGTTGGAGGATGATAGTTTGTTTTTTCCTTTTATGGACAATAGCTGTGTTTCCATTAACCATTAAATTGCATAAATTGAAATCATGAAAATAAATTTGCTTAATGGAAACACGGAAATTTTGGAGAATGAAACCCCTCATGTTTTTTGGTAAACGTTTTTGCGCTGGGGTGATGTGGTTTTTTCGGTTCATCAAACTTTCTAATTTTCACAAACTGCAATAAAACACTGTTTTGTGTCACACGAGTCTGCTGCACAGAAAGTTGATTTTCAACAGATGAAGAACTGACCGACTCCGTGAATGACTGGTTTATCGGTGGTGTTGATAAGAAGAGTTGCTTTATTGGCCACTTACAGGTTTGTTTTTGTAAGGAAGTTGGAAAGTTTTAACTATAATTCTCATTTAAATGGGAAAAGTGTTTTTCATTTTGTTGCATAATAATTTTGCACAATAATTGTGCAACTATTATTAGATTTTCTTAAGAAAACCAAAACCTTACTTTTATTTTTTTGACCTTTCATATTTGAGGTTTATTAACAGTTTATATTAACTGAGCGTCTGTAGTTGGTGGCTGATAAAAAATAATCCTCAAAAATAAGATTTGGCCATCAATAGTGAACACAGACAATATCCTAGATATTATTGTAACCATTTAATCAATATATATTATTCAATAAGCAGTGATCATATAATAGGCACATTTAGTTTTCTGGCTTTCTTTGCTAAACTGATGTATTTTTAGTTCATCTTATAAGGAGTATATGACACATTATTCTGATTATTTCTCACCACTCCTGGATACTGAGTTTATTTTTTGTAACAGTTGTGTTGAATTTATGCCATGAATCCTCTCTTTAAAATTATATTTTATTTCTGCTCAATTTTTAGGGCCCACATTTAGAATTTCATGAGCCACTCTTGGCCCCCCGACCCTAAATTTGAAAACTAGAAGAATGAAAATAAACTGCACACAAATGAACTGGTTGTTTCAATGTAAGCAGCAGTTGAACGAGCAGCCTGGTGAAGTTTCTCAGTAATGCAGTGAGTCGGTTCAGAAGCGGACATGCGCAGTGACCCTCCGCGGTCTGTCAGCTGTCCGCTGCGTGAATCACAGTCTGCGGGGAAACATGAGCCAGGTCCGGGACGGTCACCGTGTGTCAGTCCGCTGCAGGGAGGAGGAGACTCGGGGAAGGTGAGAAGCTCAGCGCGTTAAAACCGAGTTTTAAAACCATGAGAGTCGCAGCTGGAGGAGGAAAGTTGTTCAGGTTTAATCACCAGATTTCAGGACTTTTAGTGGTTATCGCTGCTGATGGGGTTCTGGTGTCACACTGGAAACTGACCACGCGTGTTTGATTAGTTTGGTGCCATAAATAAAAGCTGGAAGCTGGATATTTACCGCCCGAGCTGGTTAACAGGGAGCGGAGTGGATCAGGCTGCAGGCTTTGCCTTACATAAGAGGAGGAATCTGATCCTTCAGTCCAAAAACTGACAGAGAAACAGAAACAAGAGACTGAATACCTGAGTGAGTCTGCACGACACCAACAGGCTGATTCACTCTGAGAAACCTTCTATCATAATGAGTTGAAACTTTGACTGAAGAAAATACAAAGTTTATTTCTCAGTGTTTAGAGAATCACAGCAAAAGACTGATAGATTTACTGAGATGCTGCAGAAAAAAGGCTTAATGTGCTTTATTATCCTGACACGTGATATGACTACAGCTGTATAATCATAATGATCCAGTGGATCCCTGCTATTTGTTGGGATCAGGGATTACAGCCACAAATAACAAACACTCTGAAAATGCTCATAGCTGTTTATTTTAACATTGCAAACACCACATATGCATTAATAAACACTGGAAACCTTCACAGAAAATCTACAGACTCGTTTTCATTTTGTAAATCAAACCATAAATATTCTCAAAAGAGCTGGTTGTCGAGAATATATTGAAAACCCATTATAAAACTGTTCAAATATGAATAAATAGCTGCAATCGACATACTTAAAATTAAATATGATTTTTTTTTTTTCTACATTGACCTCCAGGATTTTGTGACAATTTTTGCGATTATTATTATTATTTTGGCAATAAAAATAATTAATTTTGTGGTGCTAATTTAGAAATATAAGAAATGTTGAGTTATTTGTGCTTATTGTGATATTACAGTGAAATACTTTTTGTTATTTCAGCTGAGGCAGAAATAGTAAAAAGAAATACTGCCACCTGCTGGTGGGAGTGTGTCATTTAAAGCTAACGTTTTTGAAAATTTGCAATGAACTCACGATTACACATTAGCGTGAAAACATGCAGCAATCTGTTGATTTTGCATGCATTTCCACCACAGAAGAATCAGGAGAAAGTGGAGGGACTGATTGATGTTGCACACAGATAAAAACTTTGCTTTTTTACTTTTTTTCTTGCAACCTTTTAGAAGTCTGCTCAAAATTCACTTGACAATTGGATGGAAACATAAATATTGCACAGAGGCATTCCAGCTTTTCAAGCTGAACTTTTCCTTCAATACTTTAGATACGTTGTGAAAAATAAATCCATGAGTAGGTGGCTTTCCTGAGAATAATTTGTATTCATGTTCCAGAGAAAAATCTGAAAACTGAAGTGCGATTAGTCAGGGATTCACTGTACTGGTGATATATCTGCTGTAGTATCGCTATCGGCTGATGTTTGTCATTTTGTAACATATCAGTACCAGTCCTGTGAGTAAAACTGAGCCAATATGAACAATCAGTGTTTATATTAGAAAAATATTATTAGAAGACAATAAAACAATATAAGTATTGTTGCCTTTACTCTTATAAATGGACTAATAGCTATCAAAGCCACCTTGGTCTGATGTTAAAAGTAATAATTCTCTTTATTACACCATAAATGAAATGTGAATTACCACATTTCGTTGCTTAATGTCTCTTCAGGTCTGGCAGGCTTAATATTGCCAAACCTGCAAAATCAAGAAATCCCTTAAATAAACTAATAAGCAGCTGCTCTGTAGTAATACCAGGAGAGTCACTATGGAGCTCTGTTAATGTCAGAGTAACTGTAGTTTTAGTCACAGCTCCAGATTAAGAACTGCTGAGGTTAATGAAGGTATTTCAGTTTCCACTTCACCAACCAGTCTCAGCAGAAGTGGTTATTGAGGCCATTCTGACGGTTGTAACTGTTTGTTTTTCCTCTTTCTGAGCTTGTTGTCAGCAGCTTTAGGAGACGTGACAGCGTGAGGTTGTAATGGGAAGCTGAGAGCCGCAGCAGCGCATGTCTCTGTCTGAACGCTGCTGCTGGATTCAGGAGCAGGAAACGGTTTGGAGAACAAAGCCCTGAGGCAGAGAAAGACTTTAACTTCCTCTGGATCTCTACAGAGCAATACAGATGAAACTGTTACTATAATTTCTTAGAAAGGTTATTGAAAGATAAAATGAAGTTTCTGATCTAAACTTGGATCAGTTATCATTTGTACAAATATAAGAGAAAATCTTGATGTGGCTATTTAAATGATTCAGCTGTTATGTTTAATTTTAGAAGAAAATATCCAAAATATCCAAATGGAAATGGATTCCATAAAACCTAATAGTGTCAGACCAAAGACCATTTTATTAGGAGTGATTATCTTTTGCTGTTACACTACTCGATTCAGATTTTTGGGAAATGATTTTTATTATGGTGCCTTCCTTGCATACGCCCCACTACCGTCTGCATAGTACGGGAGCCTGTTAGGGCCATGGTGGACAGAGGGGAAAAAGGAGTAAATTTCCTCAAAAAAAAAAAAAAATCTCAGAAATATTCTAGCACAAACAAAGACATTTCTGAGTTTGAAACGTCAGAACATTTTCTTAAAAAAACTTTCTGAATTTCAGAAGTTGCATATTTCCAACTTATAAAACTCAGAAATTTTCAAGAAAAAATGTCAAAGATTTTCTCAAATACTTCAGAAATTAATCTCAAAATTTCTGATTGTTTTCTAGCAAATTTTCTAACAACAACGCATGTGTGGAACATCAGGAAAAGTTTATTGTTTTTAATTTCAGTCACAGAAGCTTCAAAGACTTGAAGTCAAAGCTGATGCTAAACATGAACTGAAAAACTAACAGGTGATGTAACTGAGTTGTTTCAATTTTAACATGTTGAGTCTCAGAATCTGTTTTTAAGCTTCAGTTTAACACCAGCGGTAGCAGAGGAACCATCTAAACTGTTTTGTTCCTTAAAACATGAAACTGTTTTTCTTAAATTCAGAAAACCACTTACAGTACTGGCGGTTTTCTGTTTCGCTTTTCTGGTATCTTTGAGGAACAAAATAAATTTTTTTCGTCGACAGGAACTTTTCAGGATTCACACCTTTAAACTCTTTTGTGAGTTTTACATGACCAACATAAAGTAGCACATTACTGTGATGTGGAGAGAAATACTACATATTTATCTGTTTTTAGAAAGAAAAATCTGAGCTGACTTAACCTCTTTATTTTGATTCCCCTAAATAAAATCCAATGTATCCAACTGCTTTTAGAAGTCATCTACTTAGCATAGCAAAAAAAAGTACACATCACATCTTTTATTTTTGGTAAAAAAAAATAAAAAATAAAAAAATAAATCCGTCTACTTCACTATTTTCTTTGCTCTGTGTTGGTGTTTCACATAAAATCACAATAAAATGTATTGAAATTCACAGTTGAAACATGATGAAAGGAGCAGAAAAGAAAAGGGTGTGAATACTTTTAACAATCGCTGAAAAATGCATAACTGCAATTCTGAGTTAACTGCAGATATCATGCGATTAACTGCAGTTAAATATTTTTAATTGATTGCATTTTTTGACATTACAGATTATTGGAAAGGGGACATTGGCTGCATATCAATGTCCTTCTCAGTAATCAATGGAAAATGTTTTGTTAGCATTAATTGCTGAGCAGATTTTTGCACGTTTTTTCTGGTGCTTTAAAGTTTTATAATCAGCGATCAGCTCCAGGTCTTTGAGGGTGGAAGGCCTCCTTTCCATCACCCTAATCTTCATCTCCCTAAGAGATTACTTTAATTCTGCATCAGATTAAAGTCGAGGCTTTGCCTGAGTCACTCCAAAACATTTGTCTTTCCTCCGGTCAGAAGTAGAGATGCACCAATTCAATACTAATGATTGATATCGGTATGGATACTGAAAAAATTTCTAGATCAGGTATTGGTGACAACCTGCCCAACCCATAAAGGCAGATCTATTCAGTCTAATTCTATGTTTTCTTATTTATTTTACATTATATTTAGAATTTCTAACTTCATTTTCTGAACCATTTGAAGGAAAGTTTGTTGCCGTTTGTATATATTTGACTAAGGTAGTCAACCTTTTGATTTTGTCAGTTTTAGTTTATTTATTATTTATTTTGCATTGGTTGCTCTACCAGTAATTGTGCTTACTGAACAGATTAAATATGTTTTTTTATGTTTGACCAGGCGTGTGAAGCTATTGGTGCGTTTAAGTGTTCTGTACTGGTGAAAAGTTATAAAATTGATTGATTAGTCAGTACATTTTTGTCTGTATTTTTAAAAAAAAAGAAAAGAAATGTTCTAGGTCGATTGAGCTGTTTTTCAGGGTAAAATTGATATTGGCCAATACTAAACCTCAGATATTGATACTGGTATTGAAAATGAATAAAGTGGATCAGATGATTCCTAGTCAGAAGTAAAATGATCTCATGGCTTCAGATGTTTGTCCACCATTGCTCATCTTAAATGACTGAGATATTCTCTGTTAATTAAGCCTCTCCTCCATACATGCCTATTCTGTTTGGAGAGCTTAGCTTACTACAAAAGTTACGTAACTGTGCAACAAACTGGAGCAACACAGGCTGGAGATCCAGCCTTTGGATCAAACCCTGTGGAGTTTCTCATGCTGAACTCACATCAGCGCCGTCTGCACTCAGAGTTTGTGTTTGGGAACAAAAGGTCGCCTCCCCTGACTCGCTAAAGTATGCAGCGTGCTGAGGAAGAACAGAGCGACAGAAAGAGAAGACGTTTCTCTCTGTCGGCTCACATTGTTTCACTGACAACACACGTCACTGCTGTAAGGATAAAGATGTTGCACTTTGTTTCTCTCTCCTTTGTAAAGCTGAGCATTGTAACTCCTGTCAGACCTGGTGATGAGCCAGTGGATGTGAAAAGTGGATAGAAGAAATATGTTCCTTCTGCACACAGTTTGTAGATGCATGATTTTGAGAAATTCCCTCTCCTTGGAGAAGTTTGCTGTGTTGCAAGTTGTTGCTGGGTGTTGTCGAATGAACTCAATGCTGCTGGTAGGAAGTTGTGCAAGAGGACAGACAGGAGACAGGAAGACATGTCTGATTCTAGCACTGATCCAACTCAATCATGCTGCAATATCAGGGTTAGCTGTTTGCTTTTGTTACCATGGAGTTGAATGAATCATTCAATCCCATCTCAATAATGCTGCAGTAAACAACATCTGACTTTGGTGTGTGAACCAGACATGTTCATCTGGTGAGCGTTCATAAGCATTTAGAAAAAAGACATGAACATGATCATCAGATTAATAAACTCATGCTGTATAGTAAAACTTTCCAACCACAATCACTAACTGAGTCACATATTGGTTAATTACACACAGATGAATGCTTTACAGACTTTACCTATGATAATTTTTCACTTCTAGCTAATAAAACATGCCCTTTAAAATTAGAATATCACATCAGACAAATAAAAACATGTTAAGGCAGAAATGGAGCCTTAATCAAAAGTATTTAATACCTGCTTAAGGTACTTTTAGTTTGACAAATGAGCTTCATTGGAACAGATATTCTAATTTATTGAATGACTTTGAATTAATCCAATTAACCTAAATAATACATTAAAACAATAAATACATCTGTTGTTGATTTCAATTGTCTATTTATGCTATAATCAAGCAACAAAAAATATTTTTGAATTGAAAATGTTGCTTCTTGGGCCAGACTTTTACCATACATTTTTCCTCTGCTGCCTGGTCAATAGAATGAGCTAAATCCAGTTAAATGACATTAATTTGAATATTTTTACCAAAATTGGCAAGGATGTGGACCACAAGGCTGCAGCCAGTTTTGGTGCTCTACCCAGTACAGAATATCTCTTCTGGTAATGCAAATTACAGAACATTACCAGGTAGTCCTATGCATGAATTGATGCATGGTAGGATTAATTTGTCCCCTGACCTGTAGTTCCATGTTTTCCACCCAAAATTACTATTACTTTCTAATTTTCCAATACTTGAATATTGTTTGTATTTATAAAAATCCCAAAATTCATTTTATAAGGGCCTATGTGTTTTAAATAAAGTGCAAAAAACAAATTAATTAATAAAAGTCCAGGGCCTGTGCTTCTCAGATGAATTGGAGTAGTTTTTTCTGCAAACGGTTTTGAGGTGATCTGTTTTGCAACTTAGTGCGATGTATGTGACCCTAAACTGAACTTCCTGTTTGCTTTTATTAAACTGGTGTAAAAAAGAGGTGAGAGTGTCAACCTGAGCTGCTAGACAATAATCAGACAGAAAAACCCCTGTTTCTTCAGGGTAAAAAAAAAAAAAGAAAAAGAAAGAGAGAAAGCAGTCTAATTTGCCATTTATAATTTCAGACAACTGAATTTTGTTCCATTTTTCTGATAACAGATTGTTTGGTAAATACTGCTTCCAGCATTTAGTCAAAAAGAATGCATCGACAGAGTTTGATTAATACCAAACTGGGAACCAAATCGTGTAGTTTGAGTCTTCGTTCCTTCTGAGCATTAATCTGTGAGCGTATATATTTGTTTTTAACATTCACCAATAATAATAACCCAGTGTCATCCAGTTCAAAGTATTTCACATTGCAGGTAAATTATTGTTCTTTCTTTCTGTTTTTCAGGTTAAAAAAAGTGACAGATTGCAGTGGAGAATATGTGAAAGTGAGTTTCTTTGAAATTTTTTTTTTCTTTCAGATCTTCTTTCATTCTTCTTTTCTTGCCAACTTCTGCTTTTATAAGACTTCCCTTTTTCTGCCATGTAAGCTTTCGCTGTTAAAGAAAAAATAATTAGACAACATAATGCAGTTCAAACCTCACAGAGCAGCCCTCCCCATCCTGCTCCTCCAGTCTAGCAAAAGCAGCAATTAGTCTGCTGCTGCCGCCAGCAGTGGCATGTTTGTGCCACTAGCAGCAGCACACACATGCTCTTGTTTTGTTTTGAAATGGTCCTGGCCTGGTTCCCAGAATCTGACTCCCCATTCAGAGGGAGGAACCACCGGGTTCGGGCTGAGGGCTGCACTCTTGATTCACACCTGATTGAACTGTGAGTCAGCTCAGCTCATTATACAAACTACTTGTTGTTGCAACACTCCTAAGAACAGTTTTAAACAGTATCATTGATGAGCATTGTTGTGATGACAAGCTGAATGCCTGAAAGAGCAGGAGCTTCTTAAAGAAACAAAAATCCAATTTCAAGCTGTCAATTTTCAAACTTATTTGGTTGTGCTATAAAATGACACTATGTACCTGGAAAACACATATTACTGTCCCCTTAACAGACACTCAAACTTAAAATATAACAATATTTTAAGTTGATATTGTTAATATGGGTATTTTCTACCCATATTAAGACTGTTCATTTTCTTTCATTTTAGATACTGGATTTATGCCTAACTCAAAACATGGGGATCTGCCACATTAGAGCAGGGCTAGGTCCCCATAAGGCCTATCAATCATATGAGGTCCTGAATAACAACATAAACAAGAATACACACACACACAGAGTGATTTCCATTCATTTCTTATTAATTTCTATAGCCTAACACAGAGAATGCCTAATTCTAAACCTACAAATCAGTTCACACCTTATTCCTATACGTAACCTCTGACCCAAAACCTCCTCTTATATCAGTCCTCACAAAAAAGAATTTGTCAGAAAAATGGTCCTTACACTGCAGTAAATACAAAGCCCCACATATACATGCTTGTGTTTTGTTTTGAAGCAGTTCTGGCCTGGTTCCCAGCGTCTGACTCCTGGTTCAGAGGGAGCAACCACTGGGTTCGGGCTGAGGGGTGGGACGTGTCAGACTGAACCATTCCCAGTTCATCCTCACCATAAACTCCTCATATACAGTAGCTTCTTTAGTGCCTTTCGTTTGTATAAAGACACGATGGACAAAAGCTGCTGAGTGATGACCCTGTTTCACAATGCCGTTGCCAGGGCAACGAGGCCAAGACTCTAATATCCCTAGTCTTGCTTTGGTGCCACCACTGTGGATGTCAGTGTGGGAATGCCAGAGATGTCCGTCCTTCCTCCCTCTTTCCTTCCGAACTGTCTGTTCTGTAGTAAAAGAAATGAAAGCAGGGAAGGCAGCCATTTGACTGCAGAGGAGATGCTCCAACTCAGCTTCTCATCTTTTGGGTTTTGGTCTGATTCATGGAGTTGTGTCTAATTCTGCACCTGTGATGCCTTTCAAGTTCTCCAAGGAGAAGTTCTGGTTAGAGCCACCATCAGAAAAACTGAGGAAGCAGCTGGAGGAGGAACTGAGGTTGAGTGGCACCTACCTGCAGAGCCACGCCTGGTACCACGGCCCGATACCCTGGGAGGTTTGTTCTGACTGCATAAAAATATTTATATTTCACCGTTACACAGAGAATGTTTTATCTTTAAAATGAGAACTAAAGGCCACACTGGAAGGATTTTTCATCTAGTTTCTAATGGAAGTATCTTAGTGCACTTGAAATAAGACAAAACTAACTTACAACTTTGCAGTGAGAAATAAAAGCTTGTTTTAAGTCAGTAATTCATGTTTATTAAAAGTACTGGTTCTACTGGCAGATTATTTCACTTTTTCATTAATATTAAGCGATTATTGGCAGGTCTAGTAACTGCATGACAGTTACTAGACCTGCAGAGGTGTTTAGTTTTTGGTGCCTTATAAACATACATGTTGAAACTGAAAAAGAGTTCAAATAATTTCACATGGCTCTATATTTGTTAGCAAACACCTTTGGTACCCACAAACCATTGTCTGACTGAGTGTGGCTAAAACATCATATTTAAAAGACCAAAGTTGCATTTCAGGCTTGTCGGAAATTACAACTTAACCACTAATTTAGTTCAGAATTCACATAAAAGCTTCAAATTAATATTGAGGTAAAAGTTAACTTTTTTAATACCACATCTTTTAAAAAGAACAGCAACTGAAATGGCTCACCTTTTCTAAGAGAAACAGATCGCCAATCTGTAAATACCGCATGTTGGCATGTTTAAGTGATGAATTATTGCCTGGTGTTATTGTGGTTTTTGTGCTGACATGTGAGGTATCAATGCTCCTCTGCTGTTCATCGATGTGTGTCTTATGCTACATTCACACAGCAGGTTTTGTTCCTCAATTCAGATTTTTGTTCTGGAATCTGACTTCTTTCCATAGTTGTTCATATTACTGAAAAATGCGGCTGAAATCAGCCACCGTCTATGGAAGAATTTTAAAGTTAATTTTATAATTACAAATATTAGTGATAGTTTATGTTTGTCTTCTTCTGGTGCAGAATTATGATGCACGTCTCACCTCAATGACATAAAAGTTGGATAAAACCCGACATGACCGTTCAGACTGCAGACACTTTGAAAACAACTGAATGTGATTTAGCTCCACATATGGAAGTTGAACAAATTGGATTTTTTGTGGGTGAAAAGATAAGAATTGAACCGTTCAGACTGCCATGGAAAAGTTAGACATGGGTCGCAAAGCATCCAGATGTGTTGATTAGTCCGTTATGGCTCAAACGTACAAAGTTTTTAATTTTATCTAAATAAAACAAAAATAATTCTAAACTGGCCACATGGAGGAAACATACCTAATTTATATTGGACCAGTAATGCAACAGTTTGACCACAAGAAATCAAATTTAAGAAATCAAGAAATCAAAACTCTCTGTAAGACTTAAAATGGTCTTATAATAATAATAATAATAAATCCGATTTGCTGTTTTTTACGTAGGAAATTGGATCTTTATTTTAATTGTAAAGGAAACATCTTTGTTTCTTACTCAGAGTCCTCCTATATAATTTAATTTGCTCCATGATGGAATGCTGTTCAGTGACTTCAGGGAGAGCTCTGCTCAGTCCAAATGGAAATTTTTCCAACAATGAATAGAAGAACATGTTTACAGTGGTACACCATGTTCTGGGACCACCGTACTCTGTGACAATTTTTTCTACATGTTATCACAATGTAACTTATATAAAAACACGAAATACTTGAAATGTAGAGTTGCACAGTGTGGTCACAATATCTGATAAGAACAATCATATTGTGGGACCGTCTATATTTCCATAACAGTCATGGAAATATAGTCATGGTCGGATGTGATGTGTTATTCTTTGTCTTTTTCTTTAGTTTTCCTTTGTGTTTGTTTTCCCCCCTGTAAACCTTTCATTTTTGATGTAGATTAGTGTTAAAATGCAACAGCGAGAATTACAGGCTGAGCAGAAAAACCACCTCAGAAAGTACTTTACTTTAGCAAGGCTTGTTATAATTTTATATCTGATGAGACAAAACATCAGAAACTTCCACTGATTCTTAGCTTTGGACGGATTAAATGTCTCTGCAGGTGTCGGAGAGTTTGGTGGTGAACGAAGGTGATTTCCTCCTCAGAGACTCCCGGTCCAGTCAGGGCGGCTTTGTCCTCACCTGCCGCTGGGAACAGGAAGCCCTTCATGTTCCCATCAGGAAGACAGTAGTCCAGTCAGGGAAGATTTGCACCCGGGCCCAGTACAGCCTGGAAGGAGAGGCCTTTGACTCGGTCCAGGCCCTCATTCACTACTACGTGGGCAGCCAGGCGGCTCTGACGCTGTGGAGCAGAGCTCAGATTAACCGGCCGGTGAACAGGACGCTGCCGCTCAGCTTCCTGGAAACGGCCTTCAGCACATCGTCCAACCAGAGAGACATGAAGGGAGAGGAGCGGGTCTGTTCGATCAGGTGGAGGGCCACTCAGTTTTATTCTTTGAGTTTCTGTTCCATTTATGCAGATGTGTGGGTCTTCCATGGAAGAGGCTTGAAGTGAGAAATTACAAAAGCTGTAGAAATGAGGAACTGTAGCTCAAAATCTGATCTGTAGGTAACAATAAGTTAATCAAGAATATACAAATGTGTATGTCAGATAAGTCTGAGCTGCACTGATGTGTGACAAACCTATGTTAGATGTACCAAGATCTGATGATTTAATGCCGTACTCCATAACTTTTATGATTTTAATGCTCCATAAAATGTATGGAGTACTATTTGTAAAGTTACACTGGCAAAACCTTACTGTAGTAATTTGTTTTATTTAGCCTGACATGAGAGAAAACAAATGATTTACTCGTTACTTAAATGTTTAGTTTCAAATTAAATATGTACCTGGCAAATTAAATATTTGAAGCTAAATATTTTGTCATCAAGCTAAATATTTACTGTGAAGCTAAATATTTAATTATCAAGCCTATTATTTAACTTGATAACGTGATATTTAGTTTCAAATGAGATTTAACTTACGTAAATGCTTAGTTTGAGGCTAAATATTTACTTAGCAGGCTCATGAATGATTGTGATTAGAGCTGTCCTCTGAATGAGCCAGGGTGCATGGTCATGCCAGAAGTATGAGCAGAGCCATTATTTGTTTTATGTTCATTGACTCTGACTTTGACTAAAAAGAAAAATTAAGAACCATAAGAAACACAAACTGTTTTCCTTTCACTATTTCCTGCTGTTTGATCTCTGTCATCTTGTCTCCTCACAGCCCATCCTCCGTTCAGCCCGGTTCTGGATCTGACTGGAAACATGACAGCCGGGCGCTGAATCCTGCTGCACATTCTCCTCACAACCACAGTGAGTTCCAACATTTTCTTTTTGTTTGTTTACATCCTCAGAAGTCGTATTTATTACATATCCCCTCTGAAAAAGGAAAGGGAGGATTTTTCCAACAACAAAAAGATTAAAGCCAAAAATGGTCATATTTTGATAGTTTTCTCTTTCTTTTGTTATTCTTTGCTCTTTTATTTACACTTGCTACTGATTAAAATTAAAACTATAAGGAATAAATTAATTCTCTCCATTAGGAAGGACCTAAATTAGGGGGACTTGGACACCCCTAATTTAATTCACTAATGTTAACTCTGTAACTCTAAGCCTTGTTTAAAATAGCTATTTAATTTATTGATTTAGTGACTTAATAATAAACCTGGATATGTCACAAAGAGTACAAAGAACACTAATAATTCAGAAAATTGATACAACTAAAGTGTTGTTTGCTCTGTTACCTGCAGGTGTCACTAGTGAAGCAATTTAATCCAGATTTTAATACTTGGTTCAGTGTTTAAAGCTGAGCTCTTCTGTTGCTGTCAATTAGTTTGTTCAAATATAAATACATATATTTGTTATCATGTGCCATAAAAGTGATTGCCCAGTGAGGTTTAATATTTATAAAGCAAGATGTTTGCTTTAATGACAAATGTTATGATTGTTTTCTTTTAAACTTTATTAAATCAAACTTATATTTCTTTAAATTATACATTAACAGGAGCATTTTGTTACTGCAGAGAATAAAAAACACATTTCAGGCTCATTTCATCATGCAGGTTCTATAGAATAACAAAATTGATTCAAAAGCATTCATAATTAACTTAAACCTGTCACTTAATTATCACTACTACAAACTTCGGGCAATTTTTTCTATAATTAACCAATAAATTATAATTACAACACCATCTTCCAATGAAACCTTTGATTATTCCTGTTATGTAAAATTAGCATATTTTACTTAGTTATACAAATTTATATGTCAAAGTGACATCTGATGAATCATGCTTCTCCTCAGAAATAGAAATTAGAATATAAATTACAAATATTTTAAATGCAGAAACAAATTTATTTGTAGACTTTAGAGAAAAGGAGCTTCAACAGAAATCTGTTGTTTTACCATCGTTCCTTTCTGTGACTGAAGAAATTTAGATAGATTTCTAATCTATACTCTAATTGTCCTAAAATAATGATTAAACAAATTTAGGTCAGCTCATTCGGCTACACAATCCTATTTGTTTTCATGTATTTCAACCTTCTTGTTGTGATATGCTTAACGTGCATGTACAGAGGTTTATGGTCATAATAATTATTCCTTTTTGGCTTTGCTTCGATGAAATACTCTCCTCCATAAACACTTGACTACAGAAATAAAAACAGTAAAGAGCAGCAGAGTAATTGCCAACAGAAATGCCAGAACATCAATAGAGTGGTACTGGATCATAGACATCTTGTAGGACTCAGTCCTCAGATGGGCCGCTCCTTTATGCCTCATGACAAACTC
>CAEGAD010095547.1:0-11360 GCA_903067055.1 Poeciliopsis paucimaculata | reverse complement strand
GCTACAACAGATCCCAGGAACAACATCAGACACCTCAGTCCAGAAATGTGCAGTTCTAGGCACAGCCAAGATACTGCTGAACCCTCAAGCTCCCAGGCCTCTGGTAGAGGACCCGAGCTCAGAGGATAAGAACCACCCGCGGTGGGTGAGAAGGGAATCTTTTTTATTTATAAAATACATGCCCCAAAAGAGAAAAGAGAAGAGAAAAAGCAGAAACTGTGCAATATCGTCTGTGATATCGTTATCAAGGTATTTCAAAAATTCATCGTGACATAATTTTTTGGCTATATCGCCCTCTCACCTGAAGAGATCCGATAAAAGGAATACGGCTGGAAAAATGTAGGTTGTTGTAAAACATTTAGACTTAAAACCAATAACAGTTTTAAGTCTAAATATAAGTAAATAATTAGTTCATAGAGATTACAAGACTGACTTGGGAACATAGACAAATTATATTTAACATTTATTGAAATGCATTTTTGAACTAAGGCTCTGTTTACATGACAACAATTTCTGGTGAAAATGAAAGAGCTTTGTTGTGTTTGTAGTGTACATTTACATGAGACCACTGAATGCTTTTTCTGACAACGGCACAGATTGAAAACGGGTTCCAGAGTGCAATGGTTCAGAAACATATCGGTGTCCGTTGTCTTGCAAACAGAATAAATGGATCTTATCTGTCAGGGAATCCCTAGCTCATGCATAGTATGACACAAAACATAGCTGCTTCCTACAATCCACAGAAGAAAAAGAAACTACTGACAATGTTGGTGTTACTACAATTCGTGTTTCCCCTTCAGATACGGTTCCCTCAGCGTCTCTTCACCGCTCTGCACATCCCAGGAGGCAAAATACACACGTACTTGATCAGTGTTCATAACAAGCACTCGCTTGTTAAGCGTTCTTGTCTTGAGAACTACGGAGACCATGAAAGCTCAAACGTGTTTCAGCAAAGTTATCCCACTTTTTTCCAACTGCGCCTTAATGATTACGCACATAGTGCGTGTTTTCCTCCTGTGTGTGGGGGAACGGTATGTGATGGGGAAACGCAAATTGATGTGCATTCAAGTAGAAGTTTTTTTAAAAACACATGCACACTTAGTTTCAGAGAACCTAGCACCAACTAGTGGCGTGGCGAAAGCATTACACGTTTTTGATGTGTACTGTTACTGTGTAAACAAAGATTGTAATTAGAATGTCTTTATGTAAATGTGTTAACAGAAATGAAACTAAAATTCTGGTTCCTCCACTCTGGTTCTGCCAGAGTGGAGGAAAATGGAGGCTTCTAGTTCCTTGTGTGTTTAGCTGCTGTCAAGTAAATGAAAGGGGAGGAATAACTTGAGGCACCAGAGTGGAGCTTTTTGACATCCAGTTTCTTTGGTAGAAAGAGAGAGAAACACAACAAAAAACAAACAAGCAATATTGTCGCCCTTTATCAAACTCATTTTAATTTATTGTGCAATTAATTGATTTGTTTATTACAACTAGCCTAAACATTGGTTGTCTCAGCAGTTTTTTTTTTATTTTTCTGTCATTTTCTCTGTATCTCAAAATCTCAAAACATTGAATGTTTTTTTCTATAGGACAGGATTTCACAGACCCAAGCTTCTACCACGTCTGATGATAGCTGAAGAAGCCCTCTCCTCTCCTCATGGTGTATGTCTGATTATATAGGTTGCAAAGTCAGGGTTGACTCATGGTTGCTAAAAATTTTACAAGACCAACTGATTGTAGTGATGTAATTGGTATAAAATAGTGAATAAAATGTTGTGCTACATGACTGGATTTATTTTCACTCTTACATTTAACTTTGTGACACTCCAAATTACAAGTGGATAGCCAACATTGTCTCCAATTGTATTTTGGGTAAAACTCATCACCAGCCATCCACCAACGCCATTATCAGTCACTTGGCAACAGACGGCAAACTAGGTAGAGCATTTCTACGGACTAAGTTAACATGAGTGGAGCTTCATGGAGCAGCAAAGTGAAAAGAATGGAGAAAATAAAGCAAGGAAAAGCCAAAAAAAGAACTCATATTTTGTTTGTTGTCTTAGAGATGAACTGGACCTTTTTGTTGGCAGCAATTCAGGCCTGCCAAAGCTGCTAGCACAGCCATGGGGCCGGGCTAGTTACAGGTAGGAACTCTAACATTATTCACAATGTGTGAGTTAACTGTAGATTGATTGTAAATTGTAGCAGCCTAATCGCCTAGCTAGCACCCCCTTTTTTCTCTCTCGGTGGTACAGCGGTAATCTCAGGGCTGAGTTACAGTTGCGCTTTTGACAGGTCGCCTTGCCGCAAGTAAATCTATACTGTCTTGTCTTTCTCCCATTTGTGTGGCGTTTGAATATTTTTAGGTTTTTTGAACCTGACATTCGAATTGAGCGGGATTTAGTCAAGACAGCAGTATGGCATTTGTAGTTAAAGCCTACATTGGAGCCACCTGCAAGAGCATCTTCCAGATTGTCCAATTGGTGTGAACGGCGGTGCGTGTGATCCCCCCTGAGTTACAAAGATCCAGAGTTGGCGATGCACGAACCACTGTGTATCTGCTTCAAAACGCACTGCTTCATACCTTGTTCAATGGTATGAAGCAGTAAACAATAAACCCAGCTTCAGCAGTTGCTAACTGCTCCAAGCTCTGAGGGTTTGTAATTTTTTTTTTTTTTTAAACTATTGACAAAATAATCTGATTCGTGGTGCTGAACTCATTAGCGACCACCAGTGATGTGCAGTGAGGTTTATAGCTAGTGTGTCACTGACTTAAGCATAATCAGTTTTACAATTATAGACCCCTGCATGTCATTGTTTACATATTGAAAGTTTGCGCATGCGGACAATACTGGAGGGCAAAAAGACTATTCCTTTTTCGTGCCATTCAAACCTGCACTGCTGCAGTAGAATAATTCCATTATCTCAACGAAACTTGGGAATGTAGGTATTATTAATTTCGTGCTGTGCTCCACAGCAAAGGGAAAAGCCGCTGAAGTACAACTCAAAACCACTTCTTTCTCGCTCTCTGTATTGGCCAAGCTACACACAGACTCATTGCCATAGCTACTGGCAACGCCTTACTTGTCAAGTTTTCCGTTTCGGCCGAGAAAGTACCAATTTTTAACCCCTTTTCTCGTCGTATTATCATTTTCCCGTAAATATCCTGGATTGTACCGCCCGCTCTCATGTTAGTTTTTTCACAGGTCTTACCAAGTCCCTCGGTCTTATTACGTTACTCTGTGTTTACATGACATCACCATAGCAGTGAAACATTAATTTCATCAGTCCAAATATTGTCCAATAAACATTAGACATGTTGTTGCAACATTTAAAAACAGTTGGGTTTGCAACACTAAAAGGTTTCACAACACAAACAAGTGACTCCTATTAGCCCAATTTGGGTCCAACATAAAATTCAAAATGCATTCAATAATTCTTGAACCTTGAAAATTTGCAATATTCTCTATGTATTCATAGACCTTGTAAAAATGTGCTAACTGTCCATTTTGGATATGTCACTCCAACTCTGGACCCAAAACTTTTGAGTTTTTTTAAAATAAAAACTATTGACTGTCTGAATAGACATTAATTGCAAGGATTTACCTTTCTCCTCTTCCTGTTTCTTCAGGCCCACAGTCTTTGGGCGACCACGGCCTCTACGGATGGTATCTGACTGACTGTTGGCTCTGGATCTTCTGTGGTTTTCTGAGTCACTGGTTAGAGGAGAGCCTATCCTCTCTCTGCGAATGCGCTCTGTTCTTCTGCGCTTGAAGTCCAGTTTGTCTGAAACAAAAAGACATGACCAGTAAGGATACACAAAAAGTGTAATTTTATATTTTAATAGGACGTTATATTTTTAAAAAACTTAAGAGACATAAATGAATGCTTTTCACTTTGAAGTGATGTATTTATTAGAGGTGTGCCAATCGATCAGCCACCAATCATAATAAGCCGATTTCCGTGAAAAAGTGTATGATCAGTGATTGCCGATCACGGTCTCGTGTTGCTGATCACACAAACGATCACCTGTATCTCACTTCGCAGCCTGTGTGTGCAGCTGATCTCCTTTTCCCTTCACACTGTGCAAGCAGGCAGCAACAAATCCTAAGCAATATGGTGCGGAACTTCAACACTGAAAGTGAATGAGGAAGTTTGCATGTTGCAACGGAAAATTACCTCGGGGGTGAAGCACGTCAAAATACATCAACAGAACGAATGTAATATGACATTTAAAAAACAAACACTTGACGGAATTTGGCTACATTAAGGCTCACTGTAACTAACGCACTGGCGGTGGAAGACTTTTGATGTTGAACCAACGCTACGCGCTTAAGTAGTAATATTTTATAGATGAAGCGCTGTTTCTGCTCCACCATGCAGTGAACGTCTGCTTAAAGCTGCCACATACAATTTAAACAAACATAAGATTTTACATATGTATTAAAATGCTCACTATGTCCTAACACAAGACAGATAACCTCTAAAAAAATTTAAAAAATCGATCTCATCTGCCACCTCTTAGCACTTTGTAGAATCACTCAGCTTGGTCAGAAACAACCAATCAAAACCAGCATTAATCAGCTAGCCATGCTATCAGGAAGTTTTGATTTAGTTACTCAGGATTGTTTATTTTGATGCAGCCTGCATTTGACTTTGAATGAATGTTTCCTTTTTTCTTGATGTTATTTGATATAGGCAGACTTGTGTATAATAGGGTACAACCTTACTGTTAAATATTGTTTTATTGATTGCAGGGTTTTCAATTGTTCTTTTTACTGAATAGCTGCTGTATTGTGTCTGCAAGTATTTTGCATGTTTATGTCTCAACTATGTTAATTTATTACCAGATCATTTATAAATTTTGTCAGATCACATTTATACCTAAAGCGAAAAATTAACAACCGATCCAGATGATCAGCAATGATCGGCCCTCAAGGGTGATCAGAATCAGAAGCAAAAATGTATTTATTTTTTTGTCATTTTTATTCACTTTTTGATCCACAAGTACAGCAAATATTCACTACACATTGGGAACTAACACTACATATCTGTTTCGAGCGAATTTTATCATAAGCATAACATCCCAGGTGACATAGCAAGATCATCAGACTGTCTGTAGATTGTTGTTGGGTCTCGGAAATGGCTAAACAGAGAAGAGGGAGGAAGCAGAAACTGAGCTAAAGGTTCAACGTTATGTTAAGGCTGAGAAAACAACCAAACAAGCCACCTCTTCCAATGTCTATCTCTCTAAAGTCAGATTTCTAGTGCTTAAAATGGCTGATTTGGAACTACAACTCATCGGAAATCACAATGTTGGGGACTGTTAGGGATAGCTTTTTATTATCTCTGAGACACGGCTAACTGCTGTGTCACATTTTCTGCCTTTAATCTCATTTTACAAGTGTATAGTGACAAATTCTAAATTCTAATTCTACAAGATATGTCATCTTCAAAAAGATAAATTTGTTTTTTGCTAATATTCACTCATTTGGATTGTGATGCCTGCTGCACATTTTAATGATGTTTAAACAAGGCCTTGTTTACCACTGTGTTACATCACCTTCAGGGTGATCTAGGGTTGAGTCTTGGTTGTTGTATTTTGTGCATCATAATGAGAAACACATTTTCAAAGGTAGTCTTGAAAAAAGGTTGTTTGGATAGCAGCATATCTTACTCCAAAACCTTTCAGTATTGGAGAACAATGATGCCTGCAAAGAAGTGCAAGTTCACCATGCTGTGGGCATTAAGACACCCCATCACAGATGATTGCCTGTGATCCAGATAGTCATTTTTCTCGTTGAGCTGGAGGTCACATCGTCTATGATTTCCAAAAACAATTTGAAGTGTGGACTCCTCAAACCCCAGAACACTTTTCTGGCTAGCAAGTTCATCTCGCCAGAAAGGTTCATCAGGCTAGCGGCGTCTGTGTGTTGTTGATATATGACTTAATATTGTAGAGTTTTAACTAAAACTTGTAAATGAAAAAACAAACTGTTCACTAACAATGATTTGCTGAAGTGTGAAAATATTTGTTATTGGGTTTTACTGAGGTGCTGTCTGAGGGATTGATTGTCACGGGCACTCAATGTGGGCCTTGCTGCTTACTTGCAGAGATTTCTCCAGATGCTCTGAACCTTTTAATGACATTATAGACTGTAGATAATAACATCCCTAAATAAAAGTCAAAGCAAGAGGAATGTATAAAAATGTTCTAATGCTGGCAAAGATGTTGTGGCCTCACTCCCTATGAGGTCGATTGTAGCGAATGCAATTTCTAGTAAGTCTATTCGAGCTGGTGCATTACGTATGTCCCTATCGTTTGCTTATCCCTAAGCAAACGATAGGGATTGGGTAAAATTAAATCCATTCACTTACAACTTAAACAGAGTCCATGCTTCCAGACAACGATAATTTTTCAATAGTCGATTGTCCAGTCCCTCTGCTATTTTTTAACAAGCTCGCTTTTTAATGGCAGACAACACAAAATAAAGCTGCAGGTGCCAACTGCTCAATGGCTACCCATCTTGTCCTCACTCCCCAAGAGGTTGACTGCAGCCTCATGCAGAGTAAGGCTCCAATCACTCCTCATCCTGGGCATATCCAACCTCGGCTACATATGCCCAACACCGCTTGTTTTAAATTATTTCCACCAGTAAAAGTTTTTCTTGTGATGTTATGATGAACTCCATCTTCCACACTACATTTAATTTTACCATAAAACTGAATACATTCTAAAAGCTGCTTTATTCTTTGTAACTGGTCAGTCAGCACGAGCTTCAATTCTGATTTATAGTAATACTCATCTATTAACTAAAGTTAGGTTGAGATAGACAGACAGGCTTCATCCCTCTCAATCTGGATATCCAGCCACCAGCTTGAATGCTTTATGCCATGCGTTTGGTGAGGTGAACCTACCTGTAATAGCTGGTGAAGGACAGTCGCTGAGTTTTGCATTTAGAAGTTTTCTGCTGATAAATATATAACCACATGGACAGGACTTGCAGGCAACTGGAATCTGTAAAAGAAAATGCAGATTTTTATACAATGCTAATATTAAATTATGTTTTCATGACGGTCAAGAGGGATTGAAAATATATGCCACCAGCAAAACAGGTACAAAATTTTTACTGTAATTTACAAATGCATTTATCTTCTTTTTTTTTTAGGCCCTAGCAGCGAAGGTCCAGTGTATCAATTACGTTTATTTGTTTTCCTGAAAATGAACTGCCATTTTAGAGGCCCACACATATACAAAAACTCAACAAACTTTATACATGAGTGAAGTTTACATACAGTATGTGTTGTGCAAAAGGATGCAGAATAAAAATAGGTCAACAGCACCGCCAGGGCAACTTTCAAAACCCAGTTTGGTACACTTCCCAAGACTTACCCAAACAGGAACAACAAACAGGAAGTCAGCCATTTTGGATAGAATTTGCAATTTTGGTTCCAATTGATCTGTGTTAAATTAAGCCAGCATGACCTTTCGGGATGGGGGATTAAAATTTGTAAAAGTTGTGAATTTCTCAGCATGTTATAATATAATAAATGTTTTTATAAGTCCTACAAAGAAAGTCACAGAAGTACAAAACTTCTGATTCATTCTTTTCAGGTCCCTAAGAAAATATCAGTGAATTTTTACATCACACTAGACCGCTCTGAGAGCAGGAAATGTAATGTTTTACTTTGAAAAGTCTATGTTTGACCAAATATCAAATAGTTGCATAAATAAATATTTAAGCAAATATTTATGCCATATATACCAAAATACTCCATAAATATTTAAGCTTACACCAAATATTTGCAGAAATGAATATTATGCTAATATTTATGCAGTATTTGCAAAAATATTGCTAGATCACTAGAGCTTAGCGTGAGGCTAGGCTCACTCTAATAATAGTGAGCCCTATTGCTATTACTAGGGTTTAGCCTTATTGCTAGAAGCATTAAAACAATCAGCACCAAACAATATTTTCACCTAGGATTAGAACATTTGGTAAACATGCAACTTCTCAAGACTTGCAAAAAAGTCTCTTGGAACTCTGGCCCTATCCCAGAGGAAGTTGGCCAATTTTGGATGAAAACCACTTTTTGTCTCTGTTCAACACACTTGAGTATACTCCTAAAGTTTTCCAATTAGACTTTGTTTCAAAGCATGTTTAACAGAGAGCAAAGTGTATATATAAATTTTACCCAAAATAATAATTGTATCTGTTTCTAATGGGATTTTTAAATGATGCAAAGGTTTAGAGCCACCTAGTGGTGTGATGATGGAGTGCATGCGATGGGTCCTTCAGGCGCTCTCGCGGAGTGCTGGTGGAGGTAGGTGCGAGAGAGGCAGCTCTTCATTGCTTTTTTTACTTGGGGACATATTTTTCTAGTTCAACAATTAACAAAATACTATAATAACATTTAACATCTACAAATATAATTTATAAAGTTTTATCGTGGTTGGGCTGGAAAAATATGACCCTATGAGTGGGAGCTGTGCCAGTTGGTGTTCCTGGCTGACCACTCAGTCATGAGGCTAACTGTGTCTTTTGTTTTTCAGCTGAGGGGCCACTACACAGGCAGTCACATTTTGAGTTGTCATTCTTTGTCATTCTAGGTGGGTTCTAATTATGAATTTGTATATATATAAAGATTTCTGCGGAGTGCTGGTGGAGGTAGATGAGGGGCAACTCGCAGGCAGTCACATTGTGAAGAATTGTCATTCTTTGTCGTGCTAGGTGACAAGCAAACAAACGGGAAACGTTACACGTGGGTGTGGTCAAGCCTCAAAATCTGACTTTCTCGCTATCACAGGATCACATTAAGTCTTTATTGTTCACTCTGGTTGGAGCCACTATTTGGTAAGTTTCTAAAACCTTTATCATTGATCTTCATTCTCTGATGGCATAAGGTAAGATAACACGACAATCTGCCAAATACTAAATGTTCACTGTTGATAAAATTGTACAGTCACAAAAGAGAAAAGATTTGCAGCACTTTGGGACCTGCATT
The DNA here is from genome assembly GCA_903067055.1 of Poeciliopsis paucimaculata. Taxonomy (NCBI): domain Eukaryota; kingdom Metazoa; phylum Chordata; class Actinopteri; order Cyprinodontiformes; family Poeciliidae; genus Poeciliopsis; species Poeciliopsis paucimaculata. The sequence goes on along the minus strand of CAEGAD010095547.1, from coordinate 2,360 downwards.
TCTGCTGTTCTACTAATGAAACTGTGCACATATAAACAAAATGCATTTTCTGAAGTTTTAAAATGCAACTGAAATGTGTCATTATTTGGACTGTTGCCAACAAGAAGGCTATGAATAATAGAAAAGCGTGTCACTCAGTGTATATAAAGCATATACAGTGCTTTTATATACAGCATTGTATAAAAGTGCTGTATATACACCAACATCTGGACATGTAAGGAAACCCAAAGGAGTGAGGGTCCAGATTTCTCTCCAACAGACAACTTCATTAGATTGCATTTAAATCCCTTGTAACTGTAAACATCAAACAACCTACCAAGGTTTATCAATTTCGATCCAATTTTTTCCTTCTGATAAAAATTATATAGTAATTATCCAGAACAAATTTTCTTTTTTTTCTTTCTCCCCAGCATTGTGAACTTACTTTTGACTGAGATAGAAATCAGAACTAGATATTCTGTTGTACACAAACTGACCTGTTGGTCACATTCGGGACAGGATTTAGTTGCCATTTTAACCTTCTTTGTTTTGTGGGCCGACATGGTCCTTCAGTTCTGCAGAGACACGAAGAGCCGAAGTCAGACCTGTGTGAGTCGCGTGGACCGGTACCGGATCAGACCTGATGATCTCTGAGTAACACCGAGCCATACAGTTGAAAAATAAGATCTTAGACTGAGGTTTCGTCTGCTTCCAGGACCAAGATCAATCTCGTTTTCTTATTCTGGCGTCTTAATGCAAATGTGATACCAACTATAATGTGCAATAGTGCCACCTGCTGGACTACAAGGGGGACCGAAACTTATCAGGAAACATTTGATTTTTCCCCTCTAATCCTGTTTTTCAAAAATTGTATGCGTTTCATTTCAGTTATAGTAATTGTCGACCTGTTCAATGCTTTTTAAGCTCCATGTTTTGTAGTAAATATTCATGAAACAAAACAAATGCAGGCAGAATGCAGTGATCACATTTAAGCGTCTTATTAAGACCTGTGTTTCAGAAGTTTAGTTTTTATAAGTGTAGTAATACTTTTATTTTTTTCTGATTTTATTCCTCAATATTCTTGCCAAATGTTTTGAACATAATTGTTACTTTGCATTCAGCTTTTTATAACTGAGTTTTATAACTAACTGAGCTTTTTATAAATGAGTGGACCGGTACCGGTCCAGTTACACTCATCCTTCAGTCAAGCCGCCTGCTTTGTGAATGTGCCTTTATGGACAGAAAGCGTCTTTATTTTGTAAATCTACAACTTATGCAGATGATTTCTCTTTTTAGAATAAACATCTAATAAAGTGTTTATTACAAAAACGTTGGTCTTTAGAAATCAGTGATTTCAAAAGGCTGAGATTTCTACCTTGTATTTTCTTTAATCTACCGCTTCCTCCTCAAGCTCCAGTAGTGAAGCCCAGTGGTTCTAACAGGTCTTCTGTTTATCTGTGCTACCCGTAAATCCGGCCTACCTTGTGGTAATGCGCATGCGCACATCGATGCTACGTCACATACTGCTTACTCAGCAGATTTCTTATAAATACGTCCTACCGGTGGAAGTTTCATTCCATGTGTTTTATTTCATTGACGCTTATAGTAAGCTTTATTTCAATTATTTTATACCAGGCTTCATTAAGCTGCTGTCTGACTTCATGTTTTACTTTACATGACAGTAAAGCTTATACATGGCTCAGGCACCTGCAGGAGGAGAGGGAGGAGAGCGGGGAGAGGGGGGACAGAGGGAAGAGGGGGGACAGAGGGGACAGAGGGAAGAGGGGGGACAGAGGGGAGAGGGGGGACAGCGGGGGCGCGAAAAACGGCTTGAGCTCCTGACCTATTTATCCTTGACGCCCTTAGAGATTTTATTTTCAATTAGTTATTTTTATTTTTTTGAATCTGTACGTCAGAAGGCCTGCTTGTGCCCCTCAGCAATAACGTTTAGCTAAATATAATAATTTTGGAAAACAAAGTCTGGCTGCCCTCAGTCTAATAAAGACCCAGTTTCTGTCTCCATATTATTCAGACATTGGGTCCATCGTGAGGAGGGGGGGGGGGGCGGGGCGGATCTGTGCCCTCTAAACTATCAAATTATAATAAAAACAAAACAAAATCATAGCAGTTTAAGTTGAAAATTTGCAACAAAAAAAAAAAAATCCAGTAAATTCTCTTAGAAAGCAACTGCCTGTTAAAATTTCATTAATATAATGAATGAATGTAATTCATAATGTAGTGGCTATTTTATTTTCATTTCCAAAATGCTCTTCAAGAAGATATTTAGCCCTGGAATAACCTAGTTCAGGAGCTAAGTGCTGACAACTGTGCACCAGATCTTTAGGCTGCCCCCTAGTGAACTGCTCTAAGAAGTGCAAACA
>CAEGAD010095536.1:0-13811 GCA_903067055.1 Poeciliopsis paucimaculata | reverse complement strand
TTTTGATGGAACGTGGGGAAGGAAGGACCGTGCAGCCCCTGTTTTCTTCGGAGAACAGGCTCACCCCTTTCTCCCTACCCATTACATACCTAACCCTAACCAAAACTCAATTCACACCTTAGTCCTAAACCTGACCCCTGACCCAAAAACAGCGTTTCCCCTTGTGGGGACCAGGCTTCAGTCCCCACAACGTAGCATGTGTCAGGAAAATGGTCCCCACAAGGTATTAGAAACAAACACACACACACCAATAATCAGAAAATAAATCAGTATTTTTATCGGTTCAGATCTAAACCTCAGCAGGACGAATCACTGATCCATCATTACATGTTATGGCCTAGTTAAAGCCCGTCAGACATCCTGTAGAACTTAATGGATTCGAAGCAGAATGAACCTGAACAACCTGATGAAGATAAAGACCAGAACCAGGACCAGAACCTGAACCAGGACCGACCTGCAGTCCAAACATAGACTCTGATTGGCTAACCGTCACCACCAGAAGAGTCCAGTCCAGGGTGTCTAACTCCGGTCCTGGAGGTCCGCTGTCTGTGCTGCAGCCTTTAGATGAGCCTCTGCTGCAGCACCTGGGCAGAATAATGAGCTCATTAAGGTTCTGGAGAACCGATCCACTGGAGCTCATAAAGCCGTTTGATTCCAGTGTTTTGTTCCTGAGGCTCATCTAAAACCTGCAGGACTGGAGTCTGACACCTGTGGTCTAGTCCAATCACGTCTAACTATAAGCTCCGCCTGTTTCTACTGTCAAGATTCAAAACATGAAAATCTGATAAAATATTTACTTTAATGTAAAATCATTCAAATGAACAATAAACATATAATTAGCTAATTAAGATAAATGTTGTCATTTAGGGGGTGGGGCTAACTCTGCTGCAGGTGCAGCTCGACCAATCAGATTCAGCTATGGAGCCATTTAAATACTAAACATTTCAACATAAAGAGGAAGTTAAATTAATTTATTGATGGATAAATTTTGTTATGGATGTGTTTCATCAGTTATTGAAAATGTGATTATTTCTGATTTAGTTCATTGGGTTAAGTTAAATCGGGCCGAGTCCGGGTCAGATGTTCTGGTTGTGGCTGTAAATGTTCTGGTCCAGGCTCTGAGTTCTGGAGGCTCGTAGGATCCGGGTCCAGCATGTGCAGTACCAGAACCAACATTCTGGGCTGCAAACACCGGGCTCTTTGTTCTGAACCGGCTCTTTTCCTGGTTTCTGTCTTTTCTTGTAGCCATGGCAACAAGGAAGTTTTCTCCTGCCTGGGGATCCAGCTGGCCGTCAACTTCTTCCTGGACCGCGGCCACAGCGACGTCACCGTGTTCGTCCCGTCCTGGAGGAAGGAGCAGCCCAGACCGGACGTCCCCATCACAGGTAGGAGGGTTCCAGGTGTGGCTCAGCGCCCAACGCGGGGCAGGGCCTGGCCCGGGGCCCGGCGCAGCCTGTGGATCAGAACCAGTTTGAAAATGAAAACTTCCGTCTCCAGAACCAGAGCCGATGAATCATGATCAGAACACAGCAACACTTTCTCTACTCTGCTAATCCGCTAGTTGCTGAGCTAATCATTAGCTTAGCATGTCTGCTAACTTTGCTAATGTTTAACACACCAAACTTCCCCTAAATTAATTTTTCCAGATGAATTGTGAAGTATTTTCTTGGCTGTTTTATAAACTTTCAGTTGAACAAAGTTCAACAGATGTTACTTTTGTTTTAATGCTCTTATTTTGAAGTCTGTTTAAATGTCAGTTCTGCTTCCTCTCTTCAGAAACTTCATTTTAAAAATGCCAAATATACAACAAACAACTAAATGATGTATACAGAAGAATATGACATATTAACAAATGACGTTGGGTACCAGAAGAAACAAATGCATGCAAATATTTACATACATGAATTGTTTTGAGAGACTGCTCACTTCTCCACTCGTGATGCAGGAAATGACAATTATTCTCTACCCAGAATGCATTGCTATAGTTCAACAATAAACTGTTTAAAATCTATTAAGTTTATAAAACATCCAAATAAATGAGCGGTTATAATTTATCTGGAAAGAATAATGTAGGGAAAGCTAACTGCGCTGATCTGAGGCATGTGTTAATTACATGTGGTGGGTGTCAACATGTTAGCATTAGCTTCTTCTAAACACCACGTTGGTTAGCTTTTAGCATTAGCAGAACTAATGTTGATGATTAGTGCTTTGGAGTCGGTACAGCTAGCTTTTTAGCTAGCAGGGGCCAAAACTGATCAGGACTTTTTATATTTTCAACAAGAAAACACCAGAAATATATATATTTTTTTAAATTATAAATAAAAACCATTAAAATAACTCGCAGCTAAGCTAACGTTAGCCTCCTGATGTTCCTCCAGGTTCCTGCTCTGCAGAAGAACCAATCCTTCTGTCTGTCATCAGTTCATGATTATTTTTCTCATATTTGGTCTCAGACTGGATCTCCTCTGAACACCGTTGATCCTCAGAGACTCTGGTTGTCATGGAAACCTGTTGACATCACCTGCTTCACGTCTTAACTTCACCAAACTTCAAACTGTCCCAGTCTACATCCTGACAGAATGAACCACTGGCTTTGTTGCGGCATGTGAAGCTCGGTGCTGAGCGTAGTTTGGTTCTTCAGCAGGACGTGGTTAACGGTGGGAAAAACCCTCGGGTCAATTCCTCGTCATCTTTCCAGAGTGAAGAGCTTTATCTGCTCTTCTTCTTACTGAAATCATGACGATAAAAATGTTGTTTTTTCCGCTGGCTGACACCAAAAAGACGAGAGCGTGCTGCAGCTTCATCTGGAGGAAAACGCTGCCGGTTTGCATCATAAAAATGAACAGATTGTTCATGCAGATAAGCTGCAGGATGTGAGTTTAACTAACCAGCTCGCATGTTTAACTAACCAGCTCTCATCAGGCTGCAGAGAAAAACCCGATTCTACAAGAAACAGCAGCAAGTTTCCTCTGCAGCTTCTGCCAGACATCCTGCAGCAGGAGCCGCTTAGCGTCACGGAGTCAGAAAGTCACGACAAGAACCAGAACCAGAGACTGGAGTCGTAGTTTTAGGACTCAAACGAGATGAAATGACCTTGAAGATGAAAACTGAGATTCTTTCCTTTCGTTACGTTAAGTGCCGGCGGCGCCTTGGAGATCCGGACGGTTTCTGATCCAAACGGTTTCCCTGGAGATTTAGGAACGTCTGTCTGAGTTTATAACTTCAGCTGAATGTAGCTACAAACCCAGAGGTCAAAGGTCAGGGTCAGGAAAACCAACTGGCGCAGGTCACATGAAGAAGCAGCTGATGCTGACCAACCCTTAACTCAAAAATCCAACATGGCCGCCTCTGGTGGAGAAAAGCTGCAGATAATTTTTTTTTATGAAAATGGAAATTATAGATTTAATTTTTCTTAATGTGATTTAATTGATTGTTACTTATTGTGACAGATTTACACAGTTCCAACAGGATTGATCATTTATCACATCAATTGATTTATTAAAATACATTTTAATAAGACTTTTGATTTATTTCTGTCCTGATTATTTTCAGTTGATGTTAGAAGAAACTGATGTTTTCTTGATGTTTTAACTTTTATTTCCTCCACATGAAAGCTTGAATCTGTGTTACCGTTACAACGGCGCCCCCTGGCGGCGGTGCAGAAAGCCGCGCTAACAGCTAACGTTCTGCCCCTCTGAGCAGATCAGCACATCCTGCGGGAACTGGAGAAGAAGAAGATCCTGGTGTTCACGCCGTCCCGCCGCGTCGCAGGGAAACGCGTCGTCTGTAACGACGACTGCTTCATCGTGAAGCACGCCTTCGAGTCGGACGGCGTCATCGTGTCCAACGACCTTTACCGTGACCTCCAGAGCGACAAGCCCGAGTGGCGCCGCTTCATCGAGCAGCGGCTGCTCATGTACTCCTTCGTCAACAACAAGTAAGCTCCTCCCCCTCCGCGTCCCGCCGCACAGACGAGCGTTTCACTGACGGCTCGCTTCCACCCCACAGGTTCATGCCGCCAGACGACCCGCTGGGCCGACACGGACCCGACCTGCAGAACTTCCTCCGGAAGTTCCTGAAGACGCAGAAGAAGCCGGCGTGTCCCTACGGTGAGACGTCACTTCCTGCTGCGGCAGGAAGTGCTCCAGGCTCAGGCGCCACAAACAGGAAGCAGAAACGAATAGGAGACCAGAATCTGATCGGGTTCTACCAGGTTCAGATCGGACCTGCACCGACCCAAACACCAAGAACCGGCCAGATCAGAACCGGTCCCTCTCCGTCTCTCCTTCCAGATAATCGGGTCCGGTTTTGGCCGAGTTCTGCCAGTCCAGCTGGGTCTCGCTGACCGGGCCTAATAGAACCTTTAGACAGCAGAACCGGATCTGGGTTCTGGACGGGTTCTGTCAGAGGAAATGTTTTAGTTTGTGGATATAAACTATAAATTTGAATTGAGTTCTGATGAGGTTCTGTGAGGCCCGGTTCTGGATGGGTCGGTTCTGACAGAACCTTCTGCTTTCTGCTTCCAGGGAAGAAATGTACGTACGGAACCAAATGTAAGTTCCTCCATCCGGAGCGGTACAAACAGAGCCCCGGCCTGGTTCCGGACCCGAACCCGTCTCTGGTGGATGACCTGGACCGGAAGCTGACTCTGGCCCACGTCAGCGGTTCTGGAAGGAAACCGGACCCGGTCCGGTCCGGACACCGCTCTGGCAGAAAGTCCCAGTCCAGGAAGGAGAAGACGGGCCAGCAACCGGACTGCAGACCCGTCCGGAACCAGGGCTCCCAGGACCAGCTGGACTCCGGCCTGGGATCCATAGACAGTCAGAACCGGTGGAGTCTCTCCGACCCGAAGTACGCCGCGCAGAATGGAACCGGGCCAGTACCGTTCTGCAGCTGCTGCTCTCACGGCCCGTTCCGGATGGTTCCGGCCGACCCGGCCCGCTACAGCCCGACCCGGTACCCCAGCTGTGGCCCGGTTCCGCTCAGCAGGCCCGCCTACAGCCAGCCTCCGGACTTCCAGCACCGCAGAGTCCAAACCCACCAGCAGCTGTACTGGTCCGACCCGTTCGGATGGATGCCCGAGGCTCACGGCCCGGCAGGGGACCGGGGCGCATGGGAGACTGGTCCGGGTCCGGAACCGGGTCTGGAACCAGGTCCAGAGCAGAGGGAGGTGGTCCGGAAGAAGCTCCTGGCCATCTTCAGCGCCCAGCTGGTGGACTCGGCCATGGACCGGTTCCCCCAAGTTCTGGACCCGCAAGTTCTAGTAGCAGAGATCCTGGCCCTCCAGAGTCAAAACCGGTCTCTGAGGTGAGTCCGGTCGGATCGGACCGGGTCGGATCGGACCGGGTCAGATCATCCCTCAGACCAGCATCAGTCGGTGTGTTTTGGTATCGTGGTATCCACCTGGGAATAATCCCAGCGCTCTGGATCCGGACCGGGTCGGCTCAGGTCGGATCGGGTCAGACCTGGTCAGGTCAGACCGGGTCGGGAACCAGCGCTGGTCATCTGATACAAATTGTATCTTTATTTAATTAAAGTAACTAAATGGGCCTGAGCTTGGCCCATTTAGAGCGTTACTGGGTCAGAACCTCCAGAACCTTTCCCTCCATGATGTTCTCATTCAGACAGAAACACCTCTACTTTTTGTGCAAGAAAATGTGTGATACTGAATTGGATTTCTGACAAAACACCAAGTAAATCACAATGGCTAAATACAGTACTGGACTATATAACTCTGGATTATCTAACGAGCAAACGGCACGAGAAAGAAAATAACTTTCATAAAGTTTGGGAACCTTTTATGTCTTATGTAGGATTTGATTTTTCTGTACTTCTGTGGAGAGGATTTGTAATTTGAGGAGGACAGAATTGCAAACATCTGAAATGCTCTGGTGTAACCATTTGTCTTCCATTATTATTATTATTATTGTTTTTTTCTCTCTCTTTGGTGGGTATGTGTATGTATGTATATATATATATGTATGTAACTATAAGAGCTGGATTGTTCTCTTGTTCTTGTATTTGTTTATTTGTCAAAAATATTAAAAACCAATAAATATAATTATTTTTAAAAAAGACAGAAACACCTCGACCTTTGACCTCAGTCATAATCATTTTATAAAATACATTCATGTGATCTAATTTTGTTTAGGCTGACTGGCCCGGTCCAGATGAACAGAACCACGAGGTTCTGATTCAGCCATTTTCATGTTAGGAAATATGGAAGTATTGTTAAATCTGGCCAGAGGGGGCAGCAGTGAGCTGCAAAGTGCTGCGATGGAAAGGTTCTGGAAGGTTCTGGTTGGCTCGGTTTGTGGATATTTGGGTTGAGGAGGAAAGTTTCTTCCCCTCTGGAACCGTTTTAATCTGAAACCTGAACCGGTTTAGACCAGACAGGTTAGCTGGTTAGCTTGAGCTAATCCTGCGTGGGATTAGCTCATTTATCTCTAAATGAGGTTCACATCTGCAAATTATTTTTGATTTTCCTGTTTTTATTTTCTGCTTTTCATTATTTGTGTAAAACTATTAATTGTTCTGTTTTATTTTTTAATAAAGAAACTTTAAGGACTATTTGCCTTTGTTTGTTCACATGGATGTAAAACTAAGTGGGTCGTAATAAAAACCAGCATTTTAATAAACTCCATATTTTACATTAATGTTGACAGAACTTGTACATCTGTATAAAGCTTAAAAATCTCTGAAACAAAGTCTTTAATTTTTCCATTTTAACCTTTTTCTGCCATTTCTTCTTGACTTTTGCTCCTTGGCGGTTTTGTTTATGATTATGATTATTTCACTCTTTCAGGTGAAATTTATTAAAAATATAAAAAGTTTGTTACATTGATATTATGTGATGACAATTGGACATTTCAGCAGAAACACAACGTGACCTTGTATCATCTGTAATATTTGCATTATTTGTCAGGTAAAATTCATAAATGAACACCCAGTCTTGTTTCCATATCACATCACTTCTGATTAGTAATTTCTTCAATATGACTAAAGCAAGAGCTTCTTGTCTCAAGTCCAACTGAAAGAGAAGTGTTTCTTTCTTCAATAAGATGGGATTTTGAGACTACAACCACTGGGTTCTAATTATCGACTACTTAGATTTACTCTGATGCATATTGCAGTTCTGAGCAATCTTTCTGTTCGGATAATCTAATCTAATCCAGTCGATGGTGAGCCATGAGAGGAGTGGGGTCAACGGAGCTGCCTCTGGTCCTGATGTCCTCAGGTTGGTTCTGGACCTGAACTGTCCCTGCAGTGGAGACAGAGGACAGATAAACAAACTGGGACAAATTAATATATAGATCAATTAACTCACCTTTCATTTGAACTTGAATAGTTTTCCCTTGCAGGATCCTTCCATGCTTTCCATAAATTATACATTTATATTTTCCTGAATTGTCCTCTATGAAGTCTTCCAGAGTCAGACTGAGGTCTCCGGTAATAATCAGGTTTTCTTTCATATTGTTTTCTCCCCTAAATGTCTGCGTTTGTCCTCCGGGTTGGTCAGATCCATTCTGCCACACATGAATGATTCTGTGTTTGGGTTCAACCTGCAGCCACTCTACTCTGCAGTCTTCCAGCAGCTCAGGCATTGTCCTGAAGGGAAGCTGGACCTTCCTGTCCTCCACCTCCACCTGATGCTCTGAAACAAGATCAAAACGTTTCCTTATGTGAAACAGTGGCGGCTGGTCGATAGGGGGCGCTGCTCTCCCAGATGTGGAGGGAGGAAAAAAACCTAAGAATGATCTATAAAGAATGATTATTTAAAAATTGTACTCTCAAATCCAGTTTTCTCCAGCAGCGTGCCTAAATGTAATCTAAATTCCTGTCAACATTTCCACCATCTGGCTCATTCATCAGACTCGACAGACTCAAATTCTGGGTGACAGAAACCCAGCAATGGAGCTAATTAGCCAATGAGGTGTGGTTGCTAGGGTAACATAGTACACGTTTCACAAATCAGCACAGCTGATTTTAATGCCTTTGGGATAGTTCGCCCCAACCATAGAAGATGCAGGCCTTACACCAGATTCTGAAACCCATCATATTCTGTGATTGTGTGGAAAAAGTTGTAAGGATTTAAAGTGAAGATTTGACAACTCTATCTGCAGCTTTAGAGGAAGAACGCAGATGGAGTGATGAAGAAGAGGGAGCTGGTTCCACTGAACCACTGCAGTCATATTGATCATTTATTGATCCTATAAGTTCAGGAAGCAACAATGACTCCAACGTTTCTGGGGAGGAAAAAGCAGTGAAGGTTTGAAGCTGAACATCTGGTCTCCAAATCACTGAATGTTAATAAACAGATCTATGGATATAATAATTATTCACCTTTAATTCTAAAAATGCAGTTACATTAACACAGTTTGTTCCAACATATGAATGTTCTGATCAAGGCATTTATTGACCAGCCTTCTTATTCCTCATATTTCCAAATTGTGAGTTTGATTTTTCTATTTCTGATAACTGCTTAATATTTCTACGTTATAATCTTTTCAGTATAGAGGGATTATTGGTTAACATTATGGAGTCAGCATGTGCATGTTGTCTGCCGAAATAAAGCAAGAAAATATATTCTAACTGTTTAAACTGTTTCCAGTTAAGCAAATGCATTTTATTATTATTATTATTATTATTATTAATTATTATTATTACTCATTTACAACTTGCAGCTCTGATTTTGTTTCTACAGTAGAAACAAAAGCAGAAACCAGACGTTTCTGGACTAATCATATGTTGCAGAAAGCAGATATTTCTTTGCAACCCGGCGGATACACCTGCAACCTGGCTGCAGAAAGACCAGCTGACCTCTGAAGCACCAGAGTGACCAGATCTTACTTCTGGATGAATCTCTCTCTGCTCATGAGGAATTACATGTTTGACATATTTTACTCTTCATTATTTTGTCTATTCTGAAACCTCAGAGGTTTGTGTTCTGTTGTGTTTTACTAATGTGGTTAAGTTTAGTGTTGTGAAGATTCTGTTTATTCTGTTTTAATACAGCAGATAACAAAATGTTAAAATTTTATTATGTTTTTACTAAATTTAGCACATGAAAAATGTTGCCCTTTATGTTATGGAAAAGTGGTCAGCCTTCTCGATAAGAGACATTTTTTTAATATAATGTGATCAATGTGATCAGCATGGCATCATGTTTTTAGATCCACTGGCTGATCACTTAGTGGGGATTTCACATAAGTGCAAAAGAACTTAGATTTATTAGAATTTTATCTTTTGAGTCTCTATAGTTGCGTCTAACTTTTGTAATCAATGACTCCCAGTAATATTTGACACTTCCTGTCAAACCACCGGGTTTCGCTGGTTTTCTGGGGGAAACTCTGGATCAACATGCAGATTCTGTGGTTGGGTTTCAAGGTTGGCTGCTGTTGTGACTCGGTGAAGAACACAGACAGTTTACAGTGGTTACATGAGCAAAATGATCCGTCACTCAGGCGCTAGCTTTGAAGCAGAAATCGGAAATTCTTTGGCGGTATTTTACTGTTTCATATGAAGAGCAGGATTGGAGTCCAGTAAGATTCTAACAAATTTCAACATATCACCTACATTTAGGCACTAGTTGCTTTAGATTTAAAAGCTGGAAGGATGCAAATAACATTTTTTATACTAAGTCATTAAATTTTAATTTTTCAAATCGATACATCACGTGCAGAAAAAAAATAAATACAATTTTATATGTCCTTAAGTGTGAAGTGCTTGTACAATGTACTGCTTCACACCACATTGTTTCAGGTCCAGATGAGCCCAAAGCACCTCACACTAAATTTAGTCATTAATTGATGGATGGACACCAGATTCAAACCTTTGACATGTAGTGCCACACGTTTCTTCACCAGGATGGTTCCCTCTGCTCCGTACACTTTGCAGGTGTAAGTGTCATTGTCCCAGTCTGTTGGGTATTTCAATGTCAGACTGAAGTCTCCGGTTTTCATCAGGTCTTCATTTAATTCTGTTCGGCATGTGTAGGAGCTGAACCAATCTTCATGCTGGCCTGAGCTACAATATTTGTGGACCTTTCTGCCATTGCTGTCCGTCCACTCCACTTCAATGTCCTCACTGTTCAACCTTTCTGGGGTTTGAAACGGCAGCTGGACAGACTCCACCCCTGGCTCCACCTCCATCTCAAAGACTGAGGAAAAAATCAAAAGAATTACATACAGACATCAGCTGCAGCACATCTGAAAACAGCTTCTCTGATTGTACTTCTATTATAACATTTTGTAGTTTGCTAACAAAAATGTAAGAAACTGAGCACTGACCCAGTTGAAGATGCATATTAAACTGATGTTTGTTTTATTTAACCTTTGACCTGATTATAGTACAGCTGTCCCGTGTTTTCACTACTGACCTTTGACATGTAGATGAACCTCCTTCCTCAGGAGGATTTCTCCCTCCTTGCCGTAGACGGTGCAGATGTAGACATCGGATTCTGTCAGATGTTTGACTGTCAGGCTGAGGTTTTTGTCTTTCACAGCATTTTTCTTCATTTCTGTTCTTCCCTTATAATACCAGTTTTGCTGATAAAGATGATCAGAACCATTCTGAAACACATGGACGGTCCAGTTATTTTGGTCCCTCCACTCCACTTTAGCTTTTTCGGGAAGGTCAGCTGTGGTCCTAAAGGGAAACTCAACAGATTCTGCTCCAGAATCCACCTCCACCTGCAGGACTAGGAAGACAACAAAGACCATCATCAGCTGTTTTCACTATCTATGGTAAATCTTAGACTACAGACAATGGATTCAACTTTGTTTAATGTCCCAGAGGAGCAACTTCTGATCAGTGCAGGGAACACAAGGAGCTACTGGAGAACAACCACACCAACACTGGTGAACAGAACAGTCATGGAGTGAAGTGTCCTGGATGCGGCGGTGGTGCAGGGCAGTCCGGCGGTCACAGGGCAGTCCGGCGGTGGCGCAGGGCAGTCTGGCCCATGGACAGAGGGTCACTCTCTTGTCAACTCATTGTGAAATAAAGCCCACTTGGGCCCAAAAAATTCTTAAAAAACTGAAACAATAAACTGCAGTGGACTCATAATACTGAGGCACTTTACAGGAAGGGCCAAAGCAGACTCTACCTGCTAAGGAGGCTGATGCCTTTCGGACTGCAGGGGGCACTATTGAAAACCTTTGCTTCAGTGGTGGCATGAGCCATCTACCATGGTGTCTGTTAGAGCAGCAGCTTGTCTACAACCTGGAGGAAGTGGTTAGATCAGGAAGGCCAGCTCTAGGAGTTTATATTCTTTGTACTTTATAATCTTTGTATGAATCTACTTGCGTTTATTGCCTGCCACTTTGCTGCTATTGCACATAAATATCCCTGTTGTGACACAACGAAGGATAACTATTTTCTAAATACTTTCAGGAAACAAGAATATGATGTTAGACTTACAGCTTCAGCACTGACCTTTGACATTAAGCATCATCTGTTTCTTCTTCAGATCTTTTCCCTTTCTGTTGTAGACGGTGCAGGTGTAGGTGTTTCCGTCTATATATAAGGGATACTTTAGGGTCAGACTGAAGACCCCAAACTTCATCAAGTCTTTATTCATCTCTGTTCTTCCTTTATAAGCCTTTTCTTGGTAATTAAAGGAGTCTAGATCTTCGGGATAAACATAGACTTTCTTCCCGCAGCTGTCTGTCCATTCCACTCTAAAACCTGGAAGCAGTGGAAATGGAAACCAGCAGCGCAGCTGGACAGACTCTGATCCTGATTCCACCTTCACCTGGTGAACTGAGAGAACAGAGAACGTCATTGCATGTGGAAGCCAAGTTAATGTCTAAAATATTTAGTTACTGTTAAAACTTATTTCTTTAATTAGTCATTTAATAAGTGCATTTGTAGTTGAGGTTTAGATAGAATCATTATATTACATGTAGGTAATTTCATAATGTTTTATTGTGAATAAGTGTTTTGTTAGAAGTTTGTTTTATAGTTTAATTGGACTCTTTGTGATTTGTGCAAATGAGGTGTGCTGTGCTGGAGCACTTCCTCCTCCCACCTGTCCTTCTTCTGTCAAGGATGGACAGGAGCCACACGGTTTTACAATTGGAGGTTGAAAAATCTTAGCTAAGATTCAATTACGCTTGTAAAGAATAACACAAAAACTGTGGAATAAATTTTTGTTCTGCAGCTTTACATCGGAGCACTGTGGAAGTTTTTATTTTTCCTCCTCAAACACACAAGTGGATTCTAAGAAATTAATATTAGTCTTGGTGTCACCTGGTGCATGTTGGGTGCACACACATTATTCATGCAATCTGTGGGTTATTTTCCATCAGTTACCAAAAGAAATGAAAACAGTTGAAGAATCCAAATTAGAATAAGGTGGCTCTGCTCACAGCAGACCTGACTTTAGCTTTAACATTCACTGAGATCAGTAGCAATGCAGCAGAGTTTCCCCACACCTGCTCTTTTTCTGTCATTTTCAACCTACAACAGATATTATCACTTTAAAGTAGCCAAACAAACACTAATCAAAACAAGATTTTTATTGAAATAATTTTTCCCTGCAGAGCTGTGCAGTTTCTGTAAGAAACAAAACATGCTCAAATAAAACCAAATATCCTAATATTGCTCAACCCCTGTAAGAAGCAACAGAGCAGGTTTACCATCATGCAGCATCAAACTCACCAGATTTAGAATATAAATAATACCAGTAGATGCAACCTCCAACAACCACCAACACAAGAACCACAGACACCAAGAGAGCTGAGGCCCATGTTGGAAACAGCTCTGTAGAAACATCAACATTATAATTAATGAAGAACATTATGATCATTAAGCCTTTATGTACAGCATTGGACTCAAATGATTATTAGTGTATGTATCAAACTGAGAATCAGTGGCATGGAAAATCTAAACCTGTCATGTTTGGATGTTCAGTTTCACTGAGAGCTCACTCTGATTGGCCGACTGGTGCAGTGAATAAACTCTGTAAAACATCAATGTGATGGCATGTTTATGTTTTTTATGAAATGCATTATTTAAACCCATCTGTGAAGTAGGGTTAGGGTTATGTTGAGCCCATTAAGGGGCGGAGCTTAGAGCAGCTGCAGCATGCAGACGAAGAAAGGGAGAGAAAAAGCTGTAGAGTTTACTGTTTGCATTTTTACTTTAACTTGCTGTTTGCCGTTTATTGTCACCTTCCTTGGTGTGTGTGCGTGGAAATACAAGTAATTGTATATAATATTATTTATTTAGCAGAGTATTTTAGTTTTTACCCTTAATTAATAGCATGCTTTGTTCATGTGCGCACTTAAGAGTTATACACAGTGGGTTTTCATGTCGTGTATTTATTTAGAAACGTGATGTTTATAATCATAGTGCAGTTATTCAGTATGTGTGATGTTATTTCAGTCATTTTATTCAGACACTGATGCTGTATTGTTGTTTATTTTCTAGAACCACGCAATTACCTCAAATAAGAAATAAACCGCAAGTGCGAGTTGAATTACCTGGAGTACGACTCTGCGTTCTCTGACCGACTCAGAATATTTACACCAGCAATTACAGCCTCTAACTTTCACCATCCATCTTTCTTCTGCTTATCTGAGATCAGCTCATGAGGGCAACAGGTCCAGGAGTTATGTCTCTCTCCAGTAATCCAGCCCTAAAAGCATCTTTCTTTAGCCTAACGGCTTCCATCAACACTTGTGGTGAGATGCAAAGTACCAGTACTTCATTGGTCAGGCAGAGCCTCACCAGTCATCATGGAAAAATATAATGATAAAGTACTTTATATTGCTATTTTCACCCTGTAGTTTGTACTATGAAGTATT